>SJYA01002112.1:6473098-6488912 GCA_006410615.1 Neotragus moschatus | reverse complement strand
TTTAGAAAAGGCAGAGGAACCAGAGATCAAATTGCCAACATCTGCTGGATCATGGAAAAAGCAAGAGAGTTCCAGAAAAACATCTATTTCTGCTTTATTGACTATGCCAAAGCCTTTGACTGTGTGGGTCACAATAAACTGTGGAAAATTCTTAAAGAGATGGGAATTCCAGACCACCTGACCTGCCTCTTGAGAAATCTGTATGCAGGTCAGGAAGCAACAGTTAGAACTGGACACGGAACAACAGACTGGTTCCAAATAGGAAAAGGAGTACGTCAAAACTATATATTGTCACCCTGCTTATTTAATTTATATGCAGAATACATCATGAGAAACGCTGGACTGGAAGAAACACAAGCTGGAATCAAGACTGCTGGGAGAAATATCAATAACCTCAGATATGCAGATGACACCACCCTTATGGCAGAAAGTGAAGAAGAACTAAAGAGCTTCTTGATAAAAGTGAAAGGAGAGTGAAAGAGGAGAGTGAAAAAGTTGGCTTAAGGCTCAACATTCAGAAAACGAAGATCATGGCATTTGGTCCTATCACTTCATGAGAAATAGATGGGGAAACAGTGGAAACAGTGTCAGACTTTATTTTGGGGGACTCCAACATCACTGCAGATGGTGACTGCAGCCATGAAATTAAAAGACGCTTACTCCTTGGAAGAAAAGTTATGACCAACCTAGATAGCATATTAAAAAGCAGAGACATTACTTTGCCAACAAAGTTCTGTCTAGTCAAGGCTACGGTTTTTCCAGTGGTCATGTATGGATGTGAGAGTTGGACTGTGAAGAAAGCTGAGCACTGAAGAATTGATGCTTTTGAACTGTGGTGTTGGAGAAGACTCTTGAGAGTCCCATGGACTGCGAGGAGATCCATCCAGTCTATTCTAAAGTAGAACAGTCCTAGGTGTTTTTTGGAAGGAATGATGCTAAAGCTGAAACTCCAGTACATTGGCCATGTCATGCAGAGTTGACTCATTGGAAAAGACTCTGATGCTGGAAGGGATTAGGGGCAGGAGAAAGAGGGGAGGACAGAGGATGACATGGCTGGATGGCATCACTGACTCGATGGACGTGAGTTTGAGTAAACTCCAGGAGGTGGTGATAGACAGGGAGGCTTGGTGTGCTGCGATTCACAGGGTTGCAAAGGGTCGGATACAACTGAGCAACTAAACTGAACTGAACTGAATGACTAATGATGCTGAGCACTTAAAGAAAGAATGTATTCACTTTGGGCTGTGCTGGGTTTTCGTTGCTCCAGGGGCTTTCTCTAGCTGCAGCAAGTGGGGGACTGCTCTCAGTTGCGGTGCATCGGCTTCTCATTGAGGGGGCTTCTCGTGTTGCGGAGCATGCGCCATCGGGTGTGGGCTTCAGTAGTTGCCACACGTGGGCTCAGCAGTTTCGGCTTTTGGGCAGTAGAGCACAGGATCAATAGTTGTGGTGCATGGGCTTAGCTGCCCCTTGGCATGTGGGGTCTTCCCAGAGCAGGGATCAAAACTGTGTCTGCTGCATCAGCAGGTGGATTCTTTACCACTGAGCCACCAGGGAAGCCCAAGTACATTTTAAATATGCTTATTGGTCATTTGTAGGCCTGCTTTGGAGAAATGTCTATTCAAATTCTTTACCTGTTTCTTAATTGGATTTTTGTCTTCTTATTATTTTATCTGGTATGATTTGCAAATATTTTCTCCCATTCCATGGCTTGTCTTTTTTGCTTTGTTGATGGCAGCCTTTAAGGCACAGAAAGTTATTTTAATTTTGATGAAGTTGTTTTTTCTTATGTCACTTCCACATTCATATATTCTTCTTGATGTCGTCAGTGACTTATCTGAAAATCTGATTTGCCTGCTGAAAACATAACTGCATTATCCTTAAGTTTTCCTGATTTGGAATTTAATTAGGTGCTAAAGCACTTGATTTTAAATGTTTGCTGGTACGATATAGAGGAGCTTAGAAATCTTGATACTGGTAAATTACCCATTTCTGTGTGCTCAGCCTCCGGAAATAATTCGATAGAAGAAATACATCCTATATATCCAGAGGTCATTTCATTGTCACCCATGAGAGGGGGACACTGAGGCCTGTGTGTAGCAGAGGAGGCTGAACTCTGTAGGGGTACGTTATTAGGCGCTATTGAATATTATAATTATGAAGCTTATTTAATGACACTGTTTATGATGAAATGGTGAATAAAAAAACACGTGTGTATGTCCATTAATGATTAAAAATGGGTACAAAATACTTGCAGTAGATGGAAAACTATAGGTGGTTTTCCTAAATTTTACTTAATATTGCTATTTTATTATTACTATGAAAAATTAAGTTTAAAAGATGCATAACATTTCAATGGAGGAAATAGTGACAAGCGGGTGCACTGAGTGTATGTTTATCCTTATCTCACACCTTTTTTTTTTTACTAGCAATTATTTTTTATCATCATGATCACCAGATCTTAAAGGAAAAAAAAAAGTAATTTGCTGTGTTTATTTATTAAGAACTTACATGGAGGTATTTTACCTTTTTTTTTTACACTTTTGTATCAGATCTAAACCCTGATGATAATACGATTCTGGTGTTAGAATAACCGTGAATTTAGTCATTATCAGCATTGCGATTTGCTGAAAGAAAGGTAATGACGACGGTGGTGGTATGTTAATGTCAATAATAGGCATCACAGAACGTTTTCTCCTGGCATCTCATGAAAGAATTATTAGTACTTTACATGTGAATAAATCATCTCAGCTTTTGAAATAAATTTCAAATGGATCAAAGCTTTCAGGGTTGGGTTTTTTTTTTTTTTTTTCTTTTTAAAGAAACAATAAAGGCACCAGAAGAAATAAAAAGCAAGCCCAGTACAAGGTCACGGGTCGCACGTACACCCAAGGTGAAGCCACTCAAGGGGCTTCTGCCCCAGGGAGAGAGGTACAATCATGGGGCCACAAACTGCATCTGTGCACCCTCTGACCCTCCGACCTTGGGCTTTACCTGAGCACCAGGAGTCCGGGGTACAGGCAGGAACTCTGAGGTGGCCCCTCTCCCACAGCCTGGAGGCGAGGCAACAGGGCAGGGCAGGCCGGTCCCCAGAGCTCGGCCCCAGGCAGCAGCGCCCTCTCCCCAGGACTTGCGCTGCCACGACGTGGCCTCTGGGCTTGGCACCGGAGAGGCAGAGGCGGCGTCCTGCGCTCATGTGTGGGAAGGCTATGAAAAGAAAACCCTTATTGGCCCAAACATTTAAACAAGAATCACACTAGGATCCTTTGTTCTCGCTCTGACATGGCCAGAATCCATTTGAAGGTCCAGAAGAGCATGATTTTTGTTGTTGTTGTTTTCAAATCCAAGTTATTTTATGTGAGCAAACACAGGGAAACACAAAACAGAAGCATATGGCTGAGGTCTGGGTGGTGGTGTTGGGATGANATCACACTAGGATCCTTTGTTCTCGCTCTGACATGGCCAGAATCCATTTGAAGGTCCAGAAGAGCATGATTTTTGTTGTTGTTGTTTTCAAATCCAAGTTATTTTATGTGAGCAAACACAGGGAAACACAAAACAGAAGCATATGGCTGAGGTCTGGGTGGTGGTGTTGGGATGAACCATATCACTCTTTGGGGCACTGTTTTGTGCTTAAGGGGCTCCCGATGGGAATGTTCCATACAAGGTGCTGTCGCCTTCCCCAGGAGAAGGCCTGGGTGACCGGAGGCAAGCAGCAGAGTGGGAATTGGGGATACACACACAGCTCGGGAGAGAGCCTCACCTCTCTTTTGTTCCTCCCCAGGTTTAACAGGGAAAACCTGTTTTCTGCCAACAACTGAAGAAGCCCTTGGAAGCTGTTCCTTTGGGCCTCATGGAGCAGCTGGAAGCCGTGCTGTGAGACCCCCAGCGGAGGAACTGTCGCCCACTCATCACCCAGCACGACGGTCGTCATGGCCAGCAAGAGGAAGTCCACCACCCCGTGCATGATCCCCTTGAAGACCGTGGTGCTGCCCAGCTCCAGCGCCGAGGCCCCACCTGCAGAGCCCGGGCCCGAGGGGCCCCCCCAGGAGCCGCCCCCAGAAGCGCCTGCCACCAGCACCGAGGCCACCCAGAGCACCAGTGGTCCCGATGTCCCCTCGCTCGCCAACGGGCACCGGAGCACCTTGGATGGCTACGCGTATGCCTGTAAATACTGTGACTTCAGATCCCAGGACATAACCCAGTTTGTGGGACATCTGAGCTCAGAGCACACAGACTTTAACAAAGACCCAAGCTTTGTATGTACGGAATGCCGCTTTCTGGCGAAAACTCCTGAGGGGCTTTCTCTGCACAATGCCAAGTGTCACTCGGGGGAAGCCAGCTTTGTGTGGAATGTGGCCAAGCCAGACAATCACGTGGTTGTGGAGCAGAGTGTCCCCGGGGGCGCCAGCCCTCCTGACCTGTCAGGGGAGCCAATCGTGGAGGGGACAGATGGACAGGTGGAAATCATCATCACCAAGACTCCAATCATGAAGATAATGAAAGGTAAAGCTGAAGCCAAGAAGATCCACACACTCAAGGAGAGTGTGCCCAACCAGCCCAGCGGGGAGGCCTTACCAAACCCTCCAGCTGGGGACACAGAGGTGAAAGAGGGGGACCACGCCTTTGTCAATGGGGCGGCCCCCACCAGCCAGGCCTCAACCAACCCCGCGAAGCCCCCCAGCTCGGCCAATGGGCCCCTGCTAGGGACGGTGCCGGTGCTGCCTGCGGGCATTGCCCAGCTCCTCTCCCTGCAGCAGCCACCCCCGCAGGCCCAGCAGCCCCTGCCCACCGCCAGGTCCCTCCCCAAAGTGATGATCCCGCTGAGCAGCATTCCCACGTACAACGCGGCCATGGACTCCAACAGCTTTCTGAAGAACTCCTTCCACAAGTTCCCCTACCCAACCAAAGCCGAGCTCTGCTATTTGACTGTGGTCACCAAGTACCCGGAGGAACAGCTGAAGATCTGGTTCACTGCCCAGAGGCTGAAGCAGGGCATCAGCTGGTCCCCAGAGGAGATTGAGGACGCCCGGAAAAAGATGTTCAACACCGTCATCCAGTCGGTGCCCCAGCCCACCATCACGGTCCTCAACACCCCCCTGGTTGCCAGCAGTGGCAACGTCCAGCACCTCATACAGGCTGCTCTGCCTGGGCATGTGGTGGGGCAGCCGGAAGGTGCGGCAGGGGGACTTCTGGTCACTCAGCCTCTGATGGCCAATGGGCTGCAGGCCCCCAGCTCCTCTCTCCCCCTGGCAGTCACCTCTGTCCCCAAGCCGCCCGCTGTCACACCCATTAACACTGTGTGCTCAAATACGACGTCGGCCGTGAAGGTGGTGAATGCCGCCCAGTCGCTCCTCACGGCCTGCCCCAGCATCACCTCCCAAGCCTTCCTCGATGCCAGCATCTACAAGAACAAGAAGTCTCATGAACAGCTGTCAGCTCTGAAAGGGAGCTTCTGCCGGAACCAGTTCCCAGGGCAGAGCGAAGTGGAGCATCTGACCAAAGTGACAGGTCTCAGCACCCGGGAGGTGCGCAAGTGGTTCAGCGACCGCAGGTACCACTGCCGGAACCTCAAGGGCTCCAGGGCTGGACTGCCTGGAGAGCACGGCACCCTGCTTGTCGACCCTGCGCCCGAGGCACCGTTCTCCCCATCGTGCAAGGCCCCCGAGGCGACCTGCCTCCCCACGGCGGCCACCCTGGCCACCCCACCTTCTGCCAAGCGACAGTCCTGGCACCAGACCCCCGACTTCACACCAACCAAATACAAGGAGCGGGCCCCCGAGCAGCTCAGAGCCCTGGAGAGCAGTTTTGCACAAAACCCCCTTCCCCTGGATGAGGAGCTGGACCGCCTGAGGACTGAGACCAAAATGACCCGCAGGGAGATTGATGGCTGGTTTTCAGAGAGACGGAAAAAAGTGAGTGCTGAGGAGGCCAAGAAGGCCGAGGAGGGGGCTTCTCCAGGGGAGGAGGAGGCTGCTGAGACCGAGGGGGAGGAGGGCTTAGCCAGGGAAAATGGCTCCCCAGAAGCGCCCGGTGGCCACTCTCTGGCCGAACGCAAAGTCAGCCCCATCAAAATCAACCTCAAGAACCTGCGGGTGACAGAGGCTAACGGCAAGGGCGAGCTCGTGGGGGTGGGCGTCTGCGAGCCTGAGGACGAGGCGCCTGGCAAGCTGGTGGAGCAGCCGCCGGGCAAGGCAGGCTGCAAGAAGACAGCTCAGCAACGGCACCTGCTGCGGCAGCTCTTCGTGCAGACGCAGTGGCCCAGCACCCAGGACTACGACTCCATCATGGCCCAGACGGGCCTGCCGCGGCCCGAGGTGGTGCGCTGGTTTGGGGACAGTCGGTATGCCCTGAAGAACGGCCAGCTCAAGTGGTACGAAGACTACAAGAGGGGCAACTTCCCCCCTGGGCTGCTAGTCATCGCGCCCGGCAACCGGGAGCTGCTGCAGGACTATTACGTGACCCACAAGACGCTGTATGAGCAGGACGTGCAGACCCTCTGCGACAAGACCCAGATGAGCGCTCAGCAGGTCAAGCAGTGGTTTGCCGAGAAGATGGGCGAGGAGACCCGGGCTGTGGCCGACACAGGCAGCGAGGGCCAGGGACCCTGCGCCAGCGACCCTGCGGTCCTTCACAAAGGGCTGGGTGACGCCTATGTGGAGGTGTCTGAAAACAGCGAGTCATGGGAGCCCAGCGCCCCTGAGGCCAGCGCAGAGCCCTTTGACATGCAGAGTCCCCAGGCCGGACCTCAGCTGGGTAAGGAGCCCCCCAGGACTGTGCCGTCCTCTGAGGGTGCCGGGGCACTGAGTGGCAGGGAGCTGAGTCTAGGGCCGGGGTAGCTGCTATTTCTCAGGCCGTCTGGCAGCAGGACCACCTTGTCTGGCTGCTTCCAGGGACACCAGGCAGCAGAACCCATTCGAGCCTCTGTGATGAAGGGTTGACTGTTGGGTCTGTTTCATTTCACGTTTGTTAAACACGCACAGGGAAAGGAAGGAGCACAGTGAATCCGCCAGTGAATCCGCACTTCTCTCATCATTTCTCAGCCAAAGGAGAGAATAAGTCAGAACATCACCTGAGCCAGGCAAGCCACCAGGCAGGAGACAAATAGGCCTGTCTATTCCTGATGAGGAAATTCAACCCAAATCGGGGAACAAAAGCAGAGGGAGCCTTTCACTGACCTCAGTTACGTGAAGTGCTTTTTTTTTTTTAAAGAGTGAAAAATCCTGTACCTTGCATTTCTGTATTTCTTCCTGATGTAGAGGACATGGAGACTCCTTTTCCATCTCAGATGCACAGAATCCAAAGCTTGAATCTGTTTATCAGCTTCTCTGGATCAGGACACTAGTACCTGAAAGAAAGCTTTAGAAGGTTATTTGTTGAAGACGGTTTGACGCCTCAGACACATCACATTATCTGGTGTTGGTTTTCTCAGGTGTTGACCCCTGAGTTCCTGGCCTCTCCCTCCTCTCCCCACCCTCCTCACGGGTGGCCTTGTCACAGGCTGGCCAGGAGCGAGGTGGTGGTCAGTCGCTCAGCCAATTCCAACTCTTTGAGACCCCTGGACTGTAGCGCCCCAGGCCTCCCTGCCCTTCGCCAGCTCCGAGTTTGCTCAGACTTGTGTCCATCGAGTCAGTGATGCCAGCCAACCGTCTTATCCTCTGTGGTGCCCTTCTCCTCCTGCCTTCAGTCTTTTCCAGAGTTGGCTTTTTTCATCAGGTGGCTGAAGTATTGGAGCTTTAGTCCTTCCAGTGAATACTGAGGGTTGACTTCCTTTGGGATTGACTGGTTTGATGTTTTTGCTGTCCAAGGGACTCTCAAGAGTCTTCCCCAGCACAATTGGAAAGCATCAGTTCTTCAGTGCTCAGCCTTCTTTATGGTCCAACTCTCACATCCCTTTATGGGAGGCTGTGGAAACCAAGGAAGTATCTGAATTCTCAGCTTCTATAATTTGTGGGCTTTCAGAAGTTGATTCCAAGCCTGGGTTTTTCTGGCCGTGACCTTTTTTCTGCAGGCCCCCATGAGTCAATGCGGTCACCACTGTGGGTGTCACGGGCACCAAGGAACAGGCGTGGGCCCACAGGCCTGGTTGCCTCAGGCACCTTCTCCAGCATCAGGCCTGCCCGCCCCTGGCTTTGGCTCTGCCAACAAAATGGCAGACTGTTGGGACGAGAACCTACTAATTTACTTAGGTGTTTTGCTCTTTTTTAATTGCTGTTCCCCTGAATTATGCTCTTACAGCTGGATATCGTGTGGTAGTTGTTGCACAACAGTTATGAAATGTGCTCAATGCCACCTAATGTACACTTAAAAATGGTTAACACAGTCGATTTTATGGCATGTGTATCTGACCACAATTAAAAATGCTAACCTGGATTTGGGATAAATGGGTTTGAATCACCAGCCCTGGCTCCCCTCAGTGGTAACTCCAGCTGTGAGTGAAGAGCTGGTGTCCTCAGTGGGTCCAGAGCAGGGGTGGCCAGGCTGGCCGTGCCTTTGTAGCGTCATCCTCTTCTGGCCGAGACAGGCACCCATGGGGACAGGGAGGGCTGGTTCTCTGTAGCTGGTTCCTCTGAGCCGTCCTCAACACCGCCCCCCTCACCACCTGGAGCATCCTGGGTGAGGGACTCTCTGCAGCCGCCCCCTGCCCCACAACAGATGAAGGCGTCAGTGGGACACATGTCAGGAAGCAGCCCTGCTGAGTGAGCAGTGGAAGGGGAGGCGGTGCGTGGCGAGGGTTTATGGCCCGGAAGTGAGGTTCCCAGCCTGGCCTCAGGCCTAGGTTTGCCTAGGGGAGGCTCCAGGCCCTGCTAGGTGTGGCCAGCATCCTGTCATCTGCCCCCACGGCCTGCCCCACCTTCCTTCGGGCTGGAGGGCAGGGAGGCTGGTGGGCAGGCCAAGCTTCTGGATGAAGTCCCCAGTGTGGGAGGGCAGGCCGTCCTGGTGCTGCACGTGGAGGTGACAGGCCTGTGTTCTCTCCTCAGAAACAGACTGAACGGGAACTGATGGCTGTGAAGGACCAGCCAGCCTTGGGAGGCTGCTGCCGCTTGGAAGGGCCCAGCTCCTCTCTACTGCCGCAGGCCGAGGCCGCACCAGCCCCCAGCCCGCACAGGCCTCCATGCGGCCAAGCCTGCCACCACCCAGCCTGCCACCACCCAGCCCGCCACCGCCCGCGAGTGGGGAGACGCGTCTGCCAGTTCTCCTGCCCACAGTGTAGGACTTCTCCTTTGCCTTCCAGTGAATAAATAGTTCAGATTTCATATTCATAGACACAGAATCAAGTTTTTAACATATAAACCTGCCTATACACATTTAGTAAAACGTCAGATTGCAGACACTTTTATTACATAGAAACTCTGGTTAGCAGTCCACGATCTCTTACATCATCTCTGGAAATGCCCCGTGTCTGCTCTCTGAAGATTGCTGGGCTGCGCGTGCCTACACCTTCCACGGTGGGGCTGGGGTCACCACACCTGCAACTGCGGGCCTCCTTTGCAGTCCTCGAGGAAGGCAGCGCCTTTGAAGAGACCTTGGCCCTTTCAGCGGTGACCCACAAACAGCACAGTGGCTCGCCTGCTTCCTGGGATGATCACTGCGGAGCCCGTGTTCCTGGCGGTTTAAAAACAGAGCGGGCATGTGGTTAGTGTCTGATGTTCACACTCTTGTAAGCTGCTACAGCAGTTCTGCTTTTTCAGAGTTTGACTCGTGGACCATAACTCTCCAGTGATCAGATTGACAAAAGAAACACCCGTCAAGCCTGATGTCCTGACCTGTGTGCCGCTTTCCTTTTTTTCAGTCCAGACATCTTTAGAGAGGAAAATTGACAAGAGAAACAGGGATGGGCGATGGGAGTGAAGGCCACAGCCGCTGGGGAGCTTCCACAGCCCTCTGTTGACACTCACTCCACAGCCGCCTCTGGTTCGGGAAGGAAGACCCAGCCTCAACCTGTCAAGAGCAAGAACTGATGGGGCTCGGGGGCCTCTTGGAACCATCAGAGCCGGGGTGGTCCTCAGCACAGAGACCCGTGTGTGGGGTTCCCGACAAAGTCCGAGTCCTGGCCCCACGTCTGGGGCCTGGCTGGCGTGCTGGACTTTGCTGGACAGGTCCTTGTGAGGTTTTTGAAGTTCTGTATTTATATCCCTGAACTTGGAGACACAGTCTCTATGTTGGCTGAACTGTCATATCCGCTTTTTTAATTGAGAAAAGTCGCAGGAAGCGGTGCCTCTGTAACACTGAGAAACTTGCTCACAAAGCTGTGCTCAGCGGCGAATCCCTGTATCCCCAAGACCAGCCGCTCTGCAAGCAGCAGGTAAAGAGTAAAGCTCCCAGAAACACCCTGCTGCCCAGAGCACCAAGGCCTGGGTGCTCCTCTTGGGCACAGGCCGATGAGCAGCATCAGGAGGCCCCAAAGGGAGGGCAGGGGCTGTGGTGAGAAATACTAGGGGTGGGGTAGCCACGGCCCTCCTCCCCACCCACCCCCCAGAACCAGACCAGGCAGGCACCGCATGGGCGTGGCTCCCAGCATGGAGGTGGTGGTCGCCCCTTCTGCCTCCAGGAGAGGCTTTTCTGTGGAAACCAAAAGCCCCAGAGCCTCTGTTCCTCCCGAGTGTCTTTTCCCGCTTGCCGTCCCATGAGGGACCACCTCTCCTTTGATAAACAGGTGGCATGCGAGGGCTTGGCTTGCTCTGCAGCCTGTTTTTGTGTCCTTTCCATGTTGGGTGTGAAGCTACTTAGCCCCAAAGCCTCTGGAGAATTGCCAGGAATGGCGAGTGGTTGCCTTCTATCAGAGAACAGCCGCCTGGAACTTTCCCTGTAGTGTTTATGTACACGCAGATTAACTTACACATACCCATATGCAGTAGATGCTCAGTCGATGCTTCACTGGTGACGTGTGCACACGGCGTGCACACCAGACCGTGGTGGCACGTGGGTGCTGGGGGCAGGCGGGGCTGCCGCGTGAAGCCAGCTCCAACGGCTGCGTCCCAGAGCCCTGTGTGCCCCAGCCGAGGGCTGTCTCTTCAGAGAAGATCTTTTCTTTTGTATTCACGTGTCATTTACAACCCAAACAACTAAGCAGAGAAAATACATGGTAGACAAGTTGATGCAGGACACAGTGACCCCGCCTCAGCACCAGCTGGTCCTTAAAAGGTGGGAAAGTCACAGTGCTGCCTGCAGGCAGGTCTTTTCAGAGACGCAGGCCCTGCCCGACAGCCAGGATGCACCGCACCTCGCCCCCCCCCCCCCCAAGTGGCGAGACCACCCAGTNTGATGCAGGACACAGTGACCCCGCCTCAGCACCAGCTGGTCCTTAAAAGGTGGGAAAGTCACAGTGCTGCCTGCAGGCAGGTCTTTTCAGAGACGCAGGCCCTGCCCGACAGCCAGGATGCACCGCACCCCCCCCCCCCCCCCCCCAAGTGGCGAGACCACCCAGTCTGGCCAGACCCTCCTTCCTGTGCTTTTGGATCTGAGTGACTTGGGTGGGGGCTCGGGCCACATGCTTGAAGGAGACAGAGATGGCTGGGTCATCGTCCCGGTGGGGGCAAAAGCAGGAACACAGCCAACTGGGCAGAGACGCACCCATGGCAGCCAGAGCCGTGGTGCAGAGGGAGGGCCCCGTGGTGCAGAAGGAGGGCCCCGTGGCCAGGTGGGTCACTGCGGGTTTGCATCCCAGCAGAGGGTAGACTGTGATGTCGCCTCCGGTAGGAGGCAGTCTCTGGGCTGCAAAGTTGAGGGAAGTAGGCTGGGGCTAGTCTCTCCTGAAGAAAAGCTTGTTTTTGTAAGGTGACTAATCTCTCCCCTCTTCTCTGTCTGCACTTGGACTCGTCAGAGATGGTGAACCATGTCAGTGTTTCTTGTTGCCTGTCTTGTACATGTTTGGTTTATTGTATTTTTTACATGGGGTTGTAGATCCAGTTTGAACAGGTGAGACCAGTTCACCATTCTGATACAGGAAACGTGGATTTATGCTACATATACTTTCATACTTTGATTATGTATTTTAATTCTTGACTATTGAGGAGCCTTTTGATTTGGAAAGTGGGCTCTTTGCCGGGAGCCCTAGGGTCCTGAAGTGGAAAGCCAGGTTGGGGGACTTGTGGCAGCTGGGGAGGGTGGCCCTGTCTGACTCAAGCTCCTTTCAAGGCTGACTGTCCGGAGCACAGGTAGGAGGTGGGCGAGGGTGGGTGGCGTAGGTGGCACCTACAGGCATTCACTGGCCCGGGAGGCCTTCCCAGCCGAAGTCCCGCGTGTTCTCCGGGCCACGACACAGATGCCATGGGCGCTGTCCGGCTCAGTCTGTGGTCTCGTGGCAGGTCCTGTGTCCCCTCCCTGGGTGCCAGGCTGCCTTCCGCAGAGGCACAGCGCCCGCTGTTCTGTGCACATCGTTGCTGACAGCTCCCTGCTTCCGCTGCCCTGTCCTGGGCCCTGCTGCCTCGTGTTCCTGTCCTCTTCTCGGACCACAGTTCCTCCAGCTGGACTGGCTTTTGTCCATTCAAAGGTTGCAGCCCAAGTGGATAAAGGCACTTTGCAGGAGAAAAGAGCCAGCCAAGGAAAAAATCACAAAACCTGGAGTTTGGGCTCCTCCTAAAGCTCCTTCCCCCCTTTTCTATGCTTAGACTCTCCCTGGGTTGGGGTGCTGGTCTCACTCACCTTTTGTGTGATGACTAAACTGTCCAAGGCTCAGCTGTGCGCTGGAGAAAAGGCCTCTGGACGCGGGCAGCCCTTGCAGGCCGAAGCCAGCAGCTGCTCTGGTCAGGAGAATTGTGGGCTGTATCCTCAGCCACTGGTCCTCCGTCCTGTGCTCCCACACCTGCTGCCTTTGCTTCCTTTCCCGGGAGCACAGACCCTCCCCACCTGCCTGCCCATGCCTGAGGGCTAGAGGGCATCTGCGTGCACAGAAGCGCCAACACCGGAAAACATGGGGTGAGTAGGGCCCCCTTTCTCAACAGTCCCCTCCCCAAGCAGGGCTTCAGTCTGGGGTCCCCGCAGTGCGTGTCCTGGCTCCATTCGTAACAGCTGGGCCAGGTGACATGGGCTGGGGTGGCTACAGGCAACCTTGTGACAGACGGAACAGATGCAGAGTGGAGAATGAAGTGATTTTGTAGCGTGGAGCTTGCTGCCCGGCTCTAGGTCTAGGTAAACCCACGGGCCTCGTGTGCAACTCGTTTCTGCTGGAATCTGTGTCCCCAGCTCTGGTCAAACTTGGGGCAGGGAGGTGAGGGCGGACGCAGCTTCCCCTCAGGGCTGACCCGGCATCTGGGCGGGGGGAGAAGCAGATGGAGCACTTGCCTGGAGAGGACAGGCCTCCTGCTCTTAAACCTGTGACTGGCGTGCAAACCTGGCCTCCTCTGCACGGAGGCCCTGGCCAGCACCAGACTGGAGCCCGACAGCGGGAGCCCATGTGGGGCAGAGCCAGAGTGGGTAGGCGCCCGGCACCGCTGGCTCTGTGGATGAGGGTGGGGCCGGCTCCCGCTCTCCCAGGTGCTGAGTCCTACCTGGGTTGCTGGACGTGGGGCATCGGTGCAGCTCCTCCCCTGCTCCTCTGGCTGTATCTCCTGGCAGGCGGGTTCTTGCGGGGAGTCTGGGCGTTTACCTGGAGAGCGCATCTTCCTCCAGGAGTCCGCTCTGCCCCCTGGGTTTGGGAGGTGAGGAGCATCTCTCAGCTGAGGCTAATTTACGACGTCTGTCCCTCCCCTTGGTGAGGGGATGGTCTGAAGGCCCCCACGTGACTGGAGCGGGAGGTGGACCGTCCAGGAGTCACAGAGGACAAGAAGCTACAGGCCACGGTCTGGTCCTTCCCGGTCAGGACCCTTTCAGGGTGCTTGCTTGTCCTGCGATTTGTGTTCGGGGATGCTGTCCCTCACCCTGGGTCCTGCCCCACCAGCTCTCCCGTCCGGTTTGCTACCCGTGGCCTGGAGAGCCTCTGGGTGGATGCGGCCTGGTCGCAACGCAGGCCGTGGGGTGATGCTGAGGGGAGAGGGGGTCACCCCTGAGCAGTGGGTTCCTGCCCAGCTCCCCAGCACCGCTTCGCTCAGTGTGTCCAAGGGGCTGGACTGTGCCATCGTTGTTGGAGAGAGACCCCTCATCCCTGTCTGCGCGGTCGACTGGAAGTGCACTGAGCGCAGCCTCTGTGCCAGGCCAGAGGTTGCCAGAGGCGAGCAGGGTCCGTCTGCCTTCCTGGTGGCTGGTTTTCTGCCGCCCACTCACGGGCTGGTCTTCAGCACAGACCTTCTGTCCCCTGGGGGCGGGTGAGGGTGGCTGCGGGAGGAAGGCCGGGAGGGCAGGGGCAGCTGGCTGGAGGTGCGCTTCCTGCCCCGGAGCCGCCGGAGCAGCCGTCATCTTGGTGCTAAGAGGCTGCTGCCCTGTTCTGTCTGTCCAGGGCCCTCCTCCTCTGGCGAGGGAGGCACAGGCCCACACGGGCTCTCACCAGGCCTGGCGGAAGCCGAGTCCTCACCCCAGGAAGGTGTTTTTAACAGAAAGTTGGAACTTGCCTTTGGACGGCGGCTGTGCTGGGCCAGGAGGAGGGGGCTGCCCTCTAGGCTGAGTCTCCAGGCCTCACAAGGTCCCCTGTGGGGATGCTGCTATTTCTAAGATGCAAATTGCACATTTCCTAGATTTTGTATCTGTGGATTTGGATAAGGGAGGGGAACAGGGCCAAACTGCTTGTACAATTTGAAATGGGCCGAAATGGTACTTTAAATCTTTTGATTGCTCCTAAATAAAAATGTAAATACATTTCAAACCTGTGGACTGTTTTGTGGGGGAATCAGAAAAAAAGCTGAGAACACTGACATCTCTGGACTTACTCTGCGGGCAAGACCACAACTCAGAGGAACGGCAGTGCAGTTTCCCTAGGGCACTCCGGGTAGGTTCCAGCTCGCCGTGCCCAGCAAGCTGGGTCACTAGATAAAGGACTACAGCACCCATGACTGATGCTAAACAGAGGGAAACTGAGTCAGACCTAGAGCTGTCAGGCATCCAGTGAGAGGACACTTTTCCTGGAGGAAAATACTGAGAATCTTGTCATTTGCTAAGGAGAGGTTGGCAAATAAGCCTAAGACCCCGGGGCCTTGAAGGAACAGGATTAAAGCCCAGCCTCGAAAGTTCACAGTGATTGAATCTCACGGGGGATCCTAAAGGCCTGTGCCAAAAGGAAAAAGGGACCCTTGAAAAAGCTCCAGGGGCAAAGAGATAGTAAGGAGGGATCCCAGGTGAACCCCAGGTCCTGGTCCTGACCTGGCCCTTCTGGAGGCGACCTAAGTCTTAGGGAAGGAACTTTGTGTGGAATCTAAAAGAAGTCTTCGGGAGGAAGACCATCTGAGTGTAGAACCCTGAACAGCTGACCCACAGTGGCTGCAGGCTTGGCCACTCTCGTGGACGGAGTGGACAGCAGGGGTGGCCAGGGGTCACTGTGGGTGTCCTGAGGCAGCTGCAGAGGCCTCCAGCAGGGAACAGAACCCCAGTCAGACCCCAGAAGAGCCACTGAGGACCCTCGAGATGAGACCAGACTTGATCAGTTTAACTGATGTGACCTTGTTTTGTTCCACAAGCTCCTTTGGTGCAGTGACCTAATGCCACTTAAGAGTTGTTGGAACCTTTCCCCCAAGAACTGAAATGGTGGGAGGGGATGAGCTCAAGCTGAAAGGCCAGTGAGTGTCCAGCCCCAGGCCCAGCCTTGTGCAATGACGTTCAGGATGTGCCTGGTCAGGAGGGAGGCCCTGCCCTCAGCACCAATTCCAAAGAGCCTTGTCAAGGGTGGTGTCCCTGGCCAAGGTCAGAAACCACTCAGGCCTCCTCCTGGCAGGAAAGGTGGGGGTGGGGG
>SJYA01002112.1:6455658-6472949 GCA_006410615.1 Neotragus moschatus | reverse complement strand
GGGTGGGGGGGCAGGGGTCGGGGGTTGCCCTGGATGCAGAAAGCCCCTGCTCTCGCAGTCGGTGCTGTGTGTGAGCAGGTGGAGAAGGAGGCCACTCCCCATCATGGGCCAGGACACTTCCACCCGAAGTGAGGGTCTCTCCAACAGCCCCAGCCCCACGCTGGGCCTCACAGTCGTTCAGCTATTGTCAGGTCTGAAGGAATTCGGGTTAAACTCAATCTGTGAATCTGCTTGAATCTGCTGCCACCTTTTCTGCTAGGAAGAAGGATCAAGAAACTTACTGGGAAGGGTGAAGGCAGTCACAGAAGAGTCCAGAGGAGATGTGTCTCCTCCAGTCAGTGGGGCTGCCCGACAGCTGAGCCAGTGAAGGAGCAGACCTGCTGGTTAAAATCAAAGTGGGCAGTCCTGTGACAGCGCGCCCGGGCCCCAGCCCTAAGGCCCCCGCCACACACCACCTCTCCCACCGCTGGTCAGCAAGGCACGCTCCTGCCCGTGAGAATCTGGGAACACACGGGTCAGGAAAGACTGTGTTAATCCCCACCTACCACCTTCTTGTCCAAGGGGGAAGACATCCTCCTCTGAGTCAGACCACGAAGTGCCAAGAAGAAAGCCAAGGTGACAGTGAGAACCTGAGCAGGGTGTTTGGCTACATCTAGTTTGGGGACAACAGGGAGGATCTCAAACTGGGATCCCAGTTCTCCAAGTGGGTGGTGCTCAAGAGGGGCCTGCAATGGACCAGGACTGGCCCCAAATCTGAGAACTTGGGAAATGCATGTCTTGGTCTGACTTGTCATACAGGAAAGGGATACTCTTAACTGTTAATTCTATAAAAAACCTGCCTTGAGCTCGTCTTCAAAGCCTTGGGTCTCTCCAAAGCCAGGGACCACACTTGCACACCTACGTTGCTTGCATACACCGGGGCCGCATGTCACATGATGATCATTTTAAGAACCGACTGATTACACTTACCTATGTCTCTTCCACGATCACCCTCAGGCTTCCTGGGCTGGCGTATTACGCCCATCCCCACCCATGCGTCCAACAGGCAGGTGGCTCTCTTCTCTGTTCAGCAGCATTTGTGATCCACCAGCACAGATCACTACAAAAACAGCCACAGGAAGGGCAGGGCATATTCTAGGCACAAAAACTTCGGCCCCAAGCTCTAGAGGCAACCAGAGTATAACCCAGAAACCTACACTTGAATGCTACGTGGGCCTTGTTTTTAAAGGAGCAGTTTCTGCAGAACTGGGGAGGGACTCTGGCTGCTTGCAGGTGGGCAGCACTCTCCGCTGCCTCACCCTTAGCACATGAGCTGGGGGAGAGGGTGGACTCCTGCCGCCTTGCAGCTCAGAGGGAAGGTCTGCTGGACCTGGGACGTATACAACCTCACCTGCTTCTATTGCAGAATAACCACCAGGCAAGCGGCCCCAGATAACACATCTCCGGAGAGGAGCAGGTGTTCCTGCGCCTCAGAAAGAACTCACAAGTTACGGGACAAAAGACGTGAGAATAACGTTGTGTGGCAGTCAGATCTTAAGCAGGCAGCAGAGCTAGCGAATGACCAGCCTCAAGCCTGGGTTTGGCAGCAGGCTGGCGCGAGCTCAGGGCTGGCTGTTCTGAGGCACCTTCGTGCCCACGGGCTGGGATTCTGGCCCGTCCTTAGAAGTGGGGCTGCGCCCCTCCAGCCTTCCACGTCTGCCTTGGATCTTTCTACCAGCCGGGCAGAACCTGCCACAGGGGCAGCAGGGTCCATCAACAACCAGTGGCCTGTGCCCTGCAAGGCCAGCGGCTCCTTCACTCCTCCTTTCCTGAGGGATAGCATCCCGAGTCATCTTTGCCTTTAAAGAAACCTGCGTCATCAGCTAGCTCTGCTCTGCGTCCTTGCCTCCCGCCCCTCACCCACTGAGGCTGAGCAGCAGGAAGAGCAGAACGTCATTATGGTGCTATTGAGGAGTAATTCCACTTTTTACAGTCCTTTTCAGAAGGAAAGCTTTGATAAAATTTAAAAATTTTTATTAACATTTAAATTATAAACCAAACGTTGGCAACCATATATAGACATGTTTGCTATGGACAGCTGATTGGGAGGTGGTACTTTGAAATATCATTTCAGAATTAGTTTAAATAAATCAATACGCTTTCTGAGAAACTGTGTGATTTCCTTCAGTTTACAGTTCATGATATGGAAAGTTTAATATAATGTTAAATAATTTATTGTCTATCCTAAAAGCTATAGAAAACGGAATCACTATTGGGATCGGATAATAACAAGGCTTGAACGGCTCAGTGGTTCTTCTGAAGAGTATATAGAAATCTTAAAAAGATAACACTGTTAACTGAGCTGTAAAATCCATAAAAATAACAGGTCTGCCACAGTGCGCAGGTAAGTTCGTTCATTTTGCTTCCCCAGTCCCATACCCCTACCAAGCAGCTTTCAGGTCAGAAGTGGAAGACATAGAAAATCATACATCCTACGTGAAGGAATGAAGGTCGTGAGAAACAGGGTGTGCAAAAATAAACTTTACAAGTCCATACTCCAACATCATGTCCGTCTATTGTCAGGACCTGACTGATTTCACAAACGCTTGAGATCACCCATACAGCGTCCTCTTGCAGGGTTGTCTGGCAGACTCCGATCCAACGTGTCTTGCTGTGACAGGGAAAATGGTCTTCACTCTGATTTGGAACTCACGGCTGGCCTGCTGAGCTGCTGTGGGAGGACATGTTTCCTGAACGTGTGGCGGCCAGTGAACAGCTAGATCTCTGCTGCGGGGACTGGCCTGTCCACCCTGGGCCCATGGGTGCCCATCAGTCCTGACCCAGCTTGCGTCTTGCTCTGGCTCTTGGGGGCCGTGACGCAAACGCAGGCACGTCCTCACTGACAATGTGGGAGGAGCCGCCTGCTGCCCAGTGCCCACAGACACGTGCCCCCCCCATGAGTGGGTCCTTCAGGCTTGTGCCGAGGCTGCAGGTGGGGGGCACCGCAGCCCAGTGGGTGCCCCAGGGCCGCTGTCCTCCCACGGCCCCGAGGTGCTGCAGCTGCGGCCCTGCAACTCGCTGTCACTCTCCCTGTCCCAGGTGGCACCCTGGGCCACCTCGGCCTCCTCCACAGGCCCCCTAACAGCCTGGCTGCCCGATACTGCTGCCCTGCACACAAGGCTCTGTGTTGGTCAGGTGGGTGGCGCTCCTGGTCGTGGGCAGCATGCCCTTGTGCTGTGCCCTGCTCTCCAGGCAGGCCCTGTGCTCCTCCGCCTGGGCTCCAGGACACCTCCCCTCCCTCCCTGCCCGGCTGGGGTTTGAAGCTGCAGGACTGTGTAAACGTTGACTCCCGAGCCCAGCAAGGCTGCCGCTGCTCTGCTCCTCGGGAATGTCAGCGGCTCCCGAGTCTCCTGTGCCGCCAGCTGAGGCAGCCTCTCACGTGGTCGTGGTGGTCCCAAGACAGAAGGCTCCATCCCCAGAAGGGAGGGCCAGGTGTGTGTGCTTCAAGCCCAGACAGTACAGTTTTTTGCCTTCACCCAAGGCTGGGACGTGGGGGCCCAGAACAGGAACACATCTCATGAGTGGCGTGCTTTTCGTCTAGCGTCCACGGCTGGATCTGGGCTCTAGGTGGAGAGGCCAGGAAGGGCGGCCCCACAGGCTGCTTCCCCGGAACCCAGTCCATGGCCCCTCTCCGTGCACAGCACGGCACCTGCTGGTCTCCACGAGGCTGGGGCATGGCTAGAGGCGGTTGTCTCCGTTGACCCGAGTCCTGCGCGGAGCCCTGGGCAGGAGGGAAGAGCATCCTGACGGGCGGCAGGTTGAAGCCCGGGGGGATGGGCAAGGGGAACCAAGGGTGGCCGGCCACCCCCTGGGCCTCTCAGGACCCCTCCTCCAGGCCACCTTGCTCCCACCCCTCACCTGCGATCCCGACTGTCAAAATGGTCTGCAAGATGCTCCTGGGAGATGCGGAAGTCCTCAAAGGGCTGCTGGTAGCGAGCTTCGAAGGAGCCCTCCCGGGCCCGGCCGTGGAACAACGGGCCCGAGGCATCGCAGCTCCGCTCCCGCAGGGACGCACCCCCGAAGGGGCAGAGGTCGCCGTTCTCCTGCTTCAGCAGAGACATAGGGCTCAGCAGCTGCCTGGCCCCGGCACCACCCGCCCGCCTGCCCGCCCACCAGTACCTTGGCAGGGAACACGTCAAGCTTGACAAGCAGGGAGGCCAGCTCCAGGCCCTCACTGTAGTTGTTCTTTAGAGGCACCGCTCTGTAGCCTGGGGGGAGGCGGCTTGGCCATTAGCCCAGGGGGACACCGGCAAGCTGCCCTACCCCCAAGCCGGATCGCAGTGGGCACGGTGTGGAGGAAGGGCCCTCACCTGTCTTCAGACCCTTCACTGGGAAGGTAGCCTGAGCTAGGAAGTTCTGGTCACTAAACATGTCCTCCTCATAGACCACGAAGCGCAGGAAGGCGAACTCGGGGTTACTGATCTGGAAGTGGAAGGGCTTGGCTGGCCACACAGGGTTCAATCCGTTGTCCACTGCGAAAGCAAGGGCAAAAGGCCTCAGGCTGCTGCCAGGAGGATGGAGTCACAGGCGCAGAGGGTCTGACATGGCCGGGGGCGTGGGGAGGGGAGACGTACCCACAAACTCCGTCTTCTGCTTGATGCTGTCATACTCGGCTCCAGCCACCTCGATCTCCACAAAAGGACACACGATGCCTCGGCCGTTCTTTGGCAGGTGCCGGGCCCCCAGCACCTGTAAGGCAGGCAAGGATGGACCTGGGCCGGCCCTTCCGACTCACACCCGGTCCCCACTGAGTGGTGGAGGCAGTGCGCCCTCTGCTGGGCCCTCAGGACACTGCCCTGAAGTCCCAGGTGAGTTTTTGCACTCTAACCTACCTTCATGTGCATTTTAACACGAAAACGTTTAAATTACTTCCCCCCAGGACAAAGAAGTAGAAATCTCTGGAAAAAAGACATGGTCACCCCTACTCTATCCTCGTTTCCCCTTTAAGACCCACTCAGGCCCACACCCCCTGCACCCCACAGCACCAAGCCGCCTGCATCACAGCTGCCCCCCTGGGGCCTCGAGAGGGTGGCATGGAGGCTCAGTGCTGTTCAAGCCCCGGCTTGAACAAGTACCATCAAGCTGATTCCTGTGGCAGGGGCACCAGTTCCCTGCCTATCTCTGCCCACTCCTGCCAGGCAAGAGCTATCCACGGTTTGGTTTTACTGGACCACCTGACTCTTGAGTGCCAAGAATTGGCCACACTGACCCCAGTCCTCTGCCGCAGGCCTGAAGCCCCACGCCCACCTCAGAGAATGGTCACCCTCAAGCTCCACGACAGTCCAGCACCCCTCCCATGTCACATTGGCCAGGCCCCCGGCCTTGGCGCCTGGAACCAGCCCCGCAGAGTGCCCCCTTCCCACCTCAATGCAGATGGCGCATGGCTCCAGCCCGCGGAGGCTGCTCTTGTCAAAGGGATCGAAGGCCTCATCACGCATGACGCTGGGCTGCAGCACGTAGCCACAGTGCCCGCCGGCCAGGAACAGGGCCTGGTTCATCTGCATGGGCTTGTCTGCAAGAGCAGGTTATGGTGGACTCCAGCAGCCCCGGGGCCTGGCGGACCCTGCCCCCGGCCGCTGCCTCACCTGGGGTCTGGAAGTTGAGGGCCACCAGCTGGCTGCCGCAGATCCACATGGGCAGGGGGTCGTAGTTGGAGGAGTCCAGTCGCTGGCCCTTGGGGTAGATGCGGGAGAGCTGCAGGCGGTTGTACTGGAGGAATTTCTTGCCTTTAGCCTTGTTTACATACTTCTCGGCCTTGGTCTCCGGGAAGGACGACATGTCGCGGTAGCAGGCGCGTTCGGTGCCAATCTCTGGGCCCAACAGGGAGCGCGCTCAGAGTCCGCCCATCCAGGTGCCGCTGGGGCCAGCCCCCTCCCACCCCAGGCTGGACCCTTACTCTCTTCGTCGAAGGGGACAGGCCGGCAGTAGACGACGAGCTCTGAGAGCTCCAGGGCGATCTTCTTTCTCCGTTCCATCATCTTGCCCTCAGTGAGCTGGGGACACATGGGCCCTGAGCCTGGGCTGGAGCCCCCAGGGAGAGGAGCCCCCAGCCACCTTGGGCATGCCCACCCACACCTTCCAGACCTGGCTATCCTCAGTCTCACCCCAGAAACCGTCCTGAGGACACACACCCTCCCAGCTTCAGAGGCCGGGATCCTCACACCACCTGCAGCCCAGAGACAGNTGAGCCTGGGCTGGAGCCCCCAGGGAGAGGAGCCCCCAGCCACCTTGGGCATGCCCACCCACACCTTCCAGACCTGGCTATCCTCAGTCTCACCCCAGAAACCGTCCTGAGGACACACACCCTCCCAGCTTCAGAGGCCGGGATCCTCACACCACCTGCAGCCCAGAGACAGTCCAGGGCGTGGGCCGGCTGCACCCCGGGGCCGCTCGGTCCTCAGCTCCGGGCCTGCCGCAGGCACTGACTGCACTGGGAACGTGGGCGCAGTACTCTGGGTCCTCGGGACCATCATTCCAGCCCCGGCCCAGAAGCCTCACCCCGCAGTTCTCCTTTCTCAAAACCACCACCTACCCGCCATGGCCAGACTTCAGCCCCAGCACATCCCTCACTAGTGCCCCGTGTGGCCCTAGGACTCGTGGAGGCCCACTTCCTTCCAAAAACAGCTCCTGTTCTTGAGCTCTTCCTTCCCTCCGTAGCCCAGACCCTGGGATCCATCCCTTCAACCACCAGATCCTTCCAGCCTGGTCCTTCCAGGCCCTGCTCAGCTCTAAGTCCTCTGCACACCAGCCCTCTCGCCTTGGCCTGCGGGCGTCCTTTCTCCAAGGCACCCACGGTGTGTCCTGCAGCCCCTCCACCCCACTGCAGGATTCCCACACCCCGGCCAGCATGCCCTCCTCTCACCTCCAGAAGCTGGTTCTTCCACCACCCTGCCCTGCACAGGTGGCGCCCTTGCCTTTCACCAGCCGAGGCCCACTGCCATACCACCCAGCTGCGACCACCCACGGCCACGGCCGTCTACGACCGGCACTTTGAGCTTCTGGCCCCGCTGCCTGCTCTGTGGCCCGCCTTGCATCAGACACCAGGCCTCACTGGTCTGCTCGTCCCAGCCTCTTTCTCAACACCTGTGTCCTCAGAGGTCACGCTCTGCTCCCAATCTGTACCACCTCACCCTAAACCTTGGGCACCTACTCCTGCTTCCAGCCCAGGACCTAGCCTCTCGCCTCTCTGCCCTTGATACCAACTGGTCACTATGTAGAGCCACTCAGAAACGTCTTGGGTGTACCTCAAACTCAACACACCCCCGACGTGCCACACTGTGGAGCACGCGTGTCCCTCCAGCCTCTGCCAAGCGGCGGGGGCTGCCCCGTGGCTGGAGGACCAGTATAGGCTCTCACCCTGGCGTCTGCCGTCTGCGCCACCTCCCGGATCTTCTTCACCCAGTCCTGCAGCTCCTCCTGCGAGTCGGCAGCCACGTCCAGGGACCAGTGTGCCACTGAGGCCATGCTGATGGAGAAGACGAACAGCCGGTTGTTCTTCCCCTCGGGACGGACGGCTGGAGGGAGGGAGGAGAGGAGAGCTGGGGACACAGGGCTGAGCCCCAGCCCCACCCCAGGCATGGGCGGAGCTCACTCCTTTCCTCTTCAGGATGGAGGACGGGCAGCCCGGAGACGAGCCCCTGCCCCCACCTCTAAGCCTGTCTCAGCCAAGGACCAGCCCTCCAAGACCGCGGACTTCAGCTAGCCAGCAGCATCATCCCCAGTGTCTGCACAGGGTGAGCACGCAGGCCTCAGAGCTGGGGGGCGGGGGATGGGGAGCCAGAGGGTGCCGAGGCGTCCAGGAGCAGGGANGCCTGTCTCAGCCAAGGACCAGCCCTCCAAGACCGCGGACTTCAGCTAGCCAGCAGCATCATCCCCAGTGTCTGCACAGGGTGAGCACGCAGGCCTCAGAGCTGGGGGGCGGGGGATGGGGAGCCAGAGGGTGCCGAGGCGTCCAGGAGCAGGGAGAGCACAGAATGAGGGCAGCCTGTGGGGTCCAACCCTTAGCTTCCTCTCTCTGGGCACGGAGAGAGCCACCAGGGACAGCCTGAACCTGAGGGGCAGAGAAAGGGCTGGGGCTCACCTATCTGACAAGCTGGCACATCCAGGACCCCCCGCAGCAAGTCCCCGAGTGGGCTGTTCTCGTCCAAGTGCTGTGGGAGGCAAAGCCCAGAGTCAGCAAGTCTGCTGTGTGCACCAGGGGGCGTCTGCACGCACATGAGAAATACACCCAGCAGACGAACACGAAACCACACGCGTGCGGCCCATGTTCATCAGACTGCAGCCTGCATGCGGTGATGGGACCACGGGAGTGCCTGCGCACATGGACGCCGTCTGGGGGGTGGATGCCGTGCGGGAGGCTGGGCACAGGAATCCCCTCCCACCGACGTGGCCCTGCTCTCACCTCCCTCTCAGGCTCCAGGGCCGCCGGGCTGACCATTTCCTCCACATAGTTTGAAGGGAACCACAGCTGCTTCTTCCCACCATAGTCACCCCGCCACCTGTGGAAGCCGCAGGGTGCTGACCCCAGGGACCACCCCGAACTCCCGAGAGGAAGCAGCTCTGTAGTGCATCGGGGCCCACGCAGGTCCTTGCCTCCCAAGCCCCTCGCCCCTCGCCCCTCGCCCCTCGTCCCTCGCGCGTGCACATGGCCAGCGCCCAGGACGCTTGGCCTGCACCAGGGGCTCGCGGGGGCTCACCAGCCTCCCTCCTGCTTCTCCACGTTCTGGATGATGGCGCTCTTGGTGAATGTCAGCTCGTCCTCCCGCTGAGCCTTGTAGTCGAAGAGGG
The DNA here is from genome assembly GCA_006410615.1 of Neotragus moschatus. Taxonomy (NCBI): domain Eukaryota; kingdom Metazoa; phylum Chordata; class Mammalia; order Artiodactyla; family Bovidae; genus Neotragus; species Neotragus moschatus. The sequence goes on along the minus strand of SJYA01002112.1, from coordinate 6,464,123 downwards.
CTTTGACGGCGCACTGCGGGAGAGAAGCCCCAGTCCAGCAGACAGGCCTCCCGCTCCTCCTCTCCCACCCAAGGCTGCACGTGAACCAGCCCTTGTGACTGCTCTCCCTGGGGCCTGCAGGAGGCACCAGGGCAAAGGGGACAGGCGAGCCAGGGCTTCTGGAGGGAAGCTCCTTTGGGTTCGGGGGGACCTCGCAAGCCCCCACGCTGGGCCCCAGGAGTCAGACCGGGAAGCTGGGATGGGAGGTGCTGAGCGCTTCCTCTAAGACCGGGATGGCTTGGGGTGTGGCTGGCACCCCATCATTCAGCAGCTTCAAAGTAGGAGAAGGAATCTGGTCCCAAGCTCCCTACTGATGAGGAAAAATGAGGAAAAGAGCCCTGATCCTCACCCCTTAGAACCAAAGCCCCAAAGAGGAAGATCTGCCTGTCTGAGGAAGCTCAGCAGCAGCCAGTGTGCCCCACCCCCACCTGCCGCCACCAGGGAGGAAACGGGGGTCACCCCGGGGAGGAGTCTGGGAGGGTCAGTGCTGACCCCTGGGACAGTGGCTGGGGCCAGCCCCGGGAGAGCTGTGGTCATACACCAACCACACACTTCACAACACCTCTTGGGCCTCGGAAAACCACAAATACCACTTCTGCACAAAGACCGCAGGCCGCCCTGCACCCCACAGCTGGGGACCCTCTCCAGCTTCCTGCGCCCAGAGCCCAAGGCTGTACCTTGAACGTGGGCATGGGGTTTGCCTCCACATAGAAGCCAGGGTTGCGGCCCTCGTACAATGCGCCGTAGTCAGGCTCCTGGAAATGGGACAAGATGGGCCATGTTAGTGCCCAGAGGTGAAAGCAGCTGCTGGCTTCCATGTCCCCTCCTCACCAAGCCACCCGTACGCCCCTCTCACATACCTGGTCCGCCAGGGTTCCCAACCTTAGGGGCCTAGTACACCCCTCCTCTCTCCTCACTCTTATCTTGGCCACCTAGTCCACGACTCTGAGATTACGCCACTCCAGAAGCTGCCTCCACCCCTACCTCCTCTCAGACCCCAGCCCCAGCGGGCGGCCCTCGTCCTAGCCACCTGGGCCCACTGAGAATAAGAGTCTTGAGTGGACGTTCTGCCGGGGCCCCGTTGATCTCCCTGTGGCCATGATCCTGGCCCCTGCACCGCAGCCTGCCTTCACTCTGGCTTCCCCGTGGCTCTGCCCTCCTCAAACACATCTCTGTAGCCTATGAGGCCCTGCCGTGCTCCCACCCTAAGGTGGACCCCTTAACCTGGGTGAACTCTGGGACCTCCCCACCCCACCCTCCGGCCCATAGGGGCGGTTCTGCTGAAACCTGTTCCCCACCTCCTCACCCACACAACTGTCCCGGCCTCACAGACACACACAGAGGCCCTCCCTCCAGGACGCCTCCCTGGGTCTCTGCTGGGCTGATTGGCCCCCCAGCAGCATGCGGGCTGCTCTGTCCCTCACATCCACACCGGGACTGCTGGGTGCTGGCCTGCCCTGCAGTGAGCCTGGCAGTTCCCTGAGGGCCAGTAGGTCTCCTGCGCCCTATCCCCCGCCCCCAGGCGCTCACAGCCGTGCCGATCTTCTCCAGAGCCTCCTCGTTGATGGGGTAGCGCAGCTTCATCTTGCGGTACAGCGGGTGCTTCTCGTAGTAGCTGACGAGGTCGACAAGGCTGTCAAACTCTGAGTTGCCCAGCACCACGGTCTGGCCCTCCTGCTGGACGCGGCAGTGCTTGATCTTGCCCTCAGCCCTTGACAGAGACAGAGGGGCCACATGGGGTCAGTGGGCCGGGCCCAGGCGTGCCCTGCACGGCCTCCAGCCCCCCCAGGGCCACCCCCTCACCGGAAGGAGATGGCGTAGGAGTTGGGCTCATTACGTTTCCGAACCAGGAAGGCCCCGTCCCGGGGGACACGCATCAGCATGTGCTCGGCCTGCGCTCTGGTCAGGCTGGCGTGGTACCACCTGTGGACAGACATCTGTGTCAGTCCCGCCCCGCCCCGCCCCGCCCCAGGTCGGAGCNGAACAGGCCGGTGGGCCAAGGGCGCAGGGAGTGAGCAGCCAGGCAGCAAGGGCTCTAGCAGCTGGCAGGAGGCGGAAGGCGGGGCCAGGGCCCCGGGGCTTTCACAGGGGCCCCGGAGAGGTGGAGCCCAGTCACAGCCGCTCACTCTGAGGCCACGAAGGCATGCTCCTTGATGGTGTGCAGGACGTCTGAGAACTTGATCTTGGTGGTCAGAGTGTGTCCGTGGTAAATGACCGGCATCCCGTCTGGGCCGTCCCAGCAGTCCACTGGGGAGCAAGGCGACAACAGTCAAGCAGGCAGGCCCCACCCCCCATCTCCCCGCCCACCCCGCCCAGGGGCCCCACCTCCCATCCCAGGGGCCCCATCCCCAGTCCCAGGCCCCCACGCACACTCGATGCAGCGGCAGCCCATCCGCAGGCAGCGAGCGTAGGCTTCCAGGGAAGACTCGCTGGAGAACTGGTCCCCAGTCAGGTACCTAGGCAGGGAGGCGGGGGCAGGGAGTCAGGCAAGCCCCACCTCCCGGGCCGGGCCAGGGGAGGGCGCCACTCACGTGTTGTGCGAGGAGGAGATCCAGTAGTGGGACAAGGGGTTGTTCATGGTGTCGGGGCACACTGCGTCTAGCTGCGCGTTCCATATGCTGTTCTCCTTGGAGAACAGGAAGGTGACGAACTGCCCGGGAACAAATGTGGAGAGAATAGAAGATGAGCCCCTGCCTTGCACCACGGCACCGACTGGCACAGGAAGGGGGTCAGTCCAGGAGGAGGGCATGGCGGACCTCGTCCAGGAAGAAGTAAGGCTCCTCAATCTCTCGCAAGGGGTCTCGGAGGAAGCTGAGCATGAACTCCTGCACCTGGAGCCGGTCCACCGCCCACAGCTCCTGACCGGGTGGGAGAGGGGGGTGCGTGAGAGGCCTCCAGCCGCTGGGGAGCCGGACCCCCGCCGGCACCCCGGCCCAGCCGGATCCTACCCCCTGGTGCTCAAGGAGGAACTGCTGGAACTCAGCAAGGGATATACGGTACAGCTCCGGCCGCTCGCCCGCCCTGCAGGACAGAAGGGAAGCATCCGGCGGCCGGCTGGCTAGCGCGGACCATGGACAGTGGGGGGCCCTCGGAAGGCGGCGCCCAGGATGGTCCAGGGGGGCCCCCCACCCCCAACCATACATGGGGAATCCACCAGGGGAGGGACGTGGGGGCCTGGGGAGAAGCCCACCTCCCCACTTCAGACCAAACCTCAGGACGCTGGCTTCCAGGAAAGGAAGGTCCATCTGCAGGAGATAGAACTGGGTCAGCGCAAGAACCCGGGGAGGCCCGTGGGCAAGGGGCTCTCGGGAAGAAAGGCTGGGGCAACATAAAAGGGCAGGCCTCAAAGGGGCAGGCCTCACAGGGAGAAGCACCAGAGGCACGGCACACCGCCGCCCCCAAGCTGGGGCGGGGCGGGGCGGGGAGGAGGTGGAGCACAAGCGCGGGCACAGGCACGGGAGTGGAGCAGCGCGAGGGTGTGGGCGTGGGAGTGGGGTGGGGCAGGGGCGGGCTCCTGCACCGTCTTCTGGGCGCTGTACATAAGGCTGCGGTAGAGCTGTGCGAACTGCCCGTAGGTGATGTCACTGGTGCGCTGCTCCAGGTCCTAGAGACAGAGCGGGACCACCGGTCAGGGCCCGCTGGGGCTGGGGGTGGCCGCGCTCCCCGCCCGCCTGCAGCCGCCCGCAGGCCCTCACCATCAGCCGCTCCCGGAGGAAGCGCATGTTGGGGACCCGGTAGTTGACCTGGGACAGCATGTTCTTCAGGTCCTTGGCCGATATCCTGAGGAGACAGGGACACCGCCAGCAGCCTTAGCCACACCTCTCACGACCTCTGACCTGTGGGCCGAGTCCACCTGTGGCTGGGCAGGTAAATACCACCACTCTGGGCCCTGCAGCCCTGACGGTGAGCCTAGCTCAGAGCCAGAGGTGACCGCGGGAAGGCCCTTCCTCTCCCCGGCCTCCAGGCACAGAGGGAGGCAGCCCCTGCGCGGCTCCCCGGGGCCCCTTCAGCTTCACAGCCATCACCAGCAGGCAGCTCCCAGGACTCCTCGCCCACTGCCCGGGGACTTGGGGCCTCCTCAGGGAGGAGAGGAAAACCTGTCTCAGCCAAGCACCAGCACTGGCGAGAAGGCACAGTCCCAGGGTCTCACAGAAGTGCCCTGCCTTCCAAGGCAACCTGCTTAAGGATGGGGCAGAGGACCGTGCTCGTCGGCCAAGAAACAGGAAGAAAAAGATGGAGACCAGGGAGGCCTTCTCTCCTGGGAGGGGCGGCATGGAGGAAAAGGCGCGCACAGCTCCTTCCCTCCCTGGCGGTCCTGCTCTCTTCCAGCCAGCGCTCGCCAGGCCTCCATTGCCCAGGAGCGGGCAGGCAGGGCCCTCCTGGGGTGGGTTAGGAAACCTGCCTCACCCAGCCTTCCTTCTGTGGGCTCCTTGCCACCAGTATCACACACAGGTTGAAACCACTCCCCCCAAAACGCCCGTCTGCCCTGCTTCCTCTCCAGTGGCTGCCCCTTCTCTGCCCCTCCTCACAGCAGTGCTTTGAAGGAGCCATCCAGGCTCCTCTCACTCCCGGGACCCCACGTCCACTCCTCCACCGTCAGCCTTGAGGTCACCGACAGCTCTTAGTCGTCCCCACGTGACAAGGCATGGCACAGCTGACCAGCCCCTCCTCTCTGGGTTTCCAGGGCTCTGCCTCCTCCGGTTTTCCTGGGCTCCTCACTGCCCCCGGCCCCAGTGGACAAGCAGCCCAGGCTGGGATCGGCCACCAGCCTTCTTCTCTTTCCTTGCTGTGTTTGCCTGCAGGCGCCTCCAGCCTCCCAAACTCCCTGCGTACTGTGCTCCTCAGGTCCCGTCTCTGGCTCACTTTGTCCCCAAGCTCGTTCTACCCACTGCCAGGTCAACACCTCTACCTGACCATCTACGGGCATCACGGGACTCATCCCCTCAAATGCGTCCCTCTCATAGTCTTCCCTATCTCAGTCAATGGCAACCCCACCTTTCTAGATGTGCAGACCAAAAAGCTTAATATAATCCTCAACTCTCTTTCATGCTCAGAACTGATGTGTTGGCAAATTCCATTGAGCTCTATCTTCAAAATACAGCCCCGCTGAAATCCAACCCCTTCCTAACACCCCCACTAGCCATTGTCTTCACTGGGAGCATCAGAGCCGCTTCCTAATAAGCGAGCTCTCCACCCGCCCGCGCCCTGTGCACTTGACCTCAGGTCATGTCACACTTCTCTTCAAAACCTGTGGTGCCCGCCTCTCCCCCGTCAGTGGTCCTCCTCATCCATCGCCTGGGCTTTGTCCCACACCTCTGTAGCCCCTCTGGCTGTCACACCGTGGCCTCAAAGCCATGAGCTCCAAAAGGAAAAGGAAACGGAAGTCACTCAGTCTTATCTGACTCTTTGTGACCCCATGGACTGTAGCCTACCAGACTCCTCTGTCCATGGGATTTTCCAGGCAAGATACTGCAGGAGATCTTCCTGACCCAGGGATTGAACCCAGGTCTCCTGCATTGTAGCAGATGCTCACTGTCTGAGCCGCCAGGAAGTCCTGAGTGAGCTCCAAGGCACCCCCAAACACACTACAGCACAACCAGAGCTGGCTCCGCACACCTGCCTCTGCTCAGGTGGTGGTGCGCTTGGCTTATCGCCGCTGGCCTCCCCACCAGCTGGCACAGGCCCTCGGAGAGCTGACTGCAGGAAGTGCCTGTACCAGAGGCTTGCCCACCCCTGGCCGTGCGTGAGACAGGTCCTCCGCTTCTCGAAGTGGGGCCACTGTTCTGGTCACCCCAACCCACCCTGCCAGGGTAGGGCCCCAGCTCAGCACCCACCGGTCCTCACGGTTCCGGTCCACTGAGTAGAACTGCTTCCGCAGCCACCTGGTGGGACAGAAGGAGCCTGAAGTGAGGCCAGGCCTGGGGAGGAGACGGGCAGGCAGGCTCGGGGGCAGAGGCCTGGGAGTCCCTGCCGTGCTCCCTGACCTCGCCCGTCAGCAGCAGGTTCTCACCTCTCAATCTGCAGGGGTGTGGCCGCCTGCAACGTGTCCTCCATCAGCCAAGTCAGGCCCTTGATCCACATGTTCACCTCATCCTCAGATGTGGCTGCGAGCAGGGGGTAAAGAGCTGAGCCTGGGGCTGGGCCGTGCCCCCCAATCTCCCACCTCCTCTAGCCCCTCAGCTCCACCTTGGAGGCTCAGGGTCTTCAGGCGGAACTCCATTCCATACAGGATGACGAAACAGTGGGACTGGTCTGGTCGAAAAGCAGGATCCTCTTGGTAGCGATCGAAGTCCCGTGAGGTCTTCCCTGGGCGGATCTCCTTTATTTCACGAATGTCAACTGGGAGGGCAGGGGAGAGGCCAAGGTCAGGCTCAGGCCTCCCAAGGTGAGCAGGGCTGCCTGGACTCCCTGCTTGTTCGCACACTCTCTTCAGAGAAGACCACTGAAAGACACGGCCCCGCGGGGGCACTCAAGACCACTCAGGCCCACTTGGGGAGGGAAGAGGGCTGCACTAAGTCTACAGGCAGAGCTCTGCTAAAAGCTGGGAGTCTGGGGGAACAGGGAGCTCTGTGCTGTGCACGCTGCCTCCCTGACAACACAGGCGGGTCACTCGGACCTGGAGAAAGCCGGACTTGAGAACAAGTAACGGGGACCTGCGGCCCCAAGTCTGTGAGGACCATTTCCTGACACAAAAGTGCACCAACTGAATCGTGAACTCCCAAGGTTCGGGCTGGGGAGGGGCAGGCCCAAAAGGGTCTCAGAGTCCAAGGCAGGGAGCAGGCACTGGGCCAACAGACCTGGTGCAACCCCAACGACCCCCCTCCCAAACATCCCCGAGCAAGTCCCAGCAAGAGCAGGGTTGTCCACAGATGGCTCCCACCCTGGCCACCCAGCTCAGACCAGGGAAGCACCAAGTCCGAGCAGCAGACAAACCGCCTCAGCCACTAACTCAGACCATGCTGAGTGCCTCATTTAACTTCTCTCCATCTGAGTTTTACCATCTCTAGAGCAAAGAGCTTGACTGAATTCTTCCAGAAGGCAGGGTGGTAGAAGAAACCTGTGTTTCTTGGAGTGGGCCTGCCAGGACTAGACTCCCAGCTCCAGCTCACCTTAGCTGCATGACCTTGGCAGAGGGACAACCACTCTGACCCCTCTGTGTCCCGGTGAAGGCAGGTGATGGATGGCAGCTCTGGGAGGGGTTGCTGAGTTCCCAAGTCCAACAGCCCGGAACGCCTAGCCCCGTAGGTGGCACGTGGTGGGCGCTCACTCAAGCCTCCCTCCAGCTCCCTATGGGTCTTGGGGGTCTGTGGTTGGAGCAGGCGCACAGGCGATGACCCCAGGCCTGGAGAGGGCACAGCTGCACAGTCCCCAGGCTGGGACCCTAAGCGGAAGACAGACTTTCCAGGCCAGAAGAAGACACGGATTCAGGGAGGTCAAAAGAAGGAAGCCTGGCGTAGCCGCCAGAAATGACTGCACGCTCCCTTGGCTCCACAGCCTCTTCAGATGCTCTCGACCCAGACTGGCCCGGAAGACCTGGGGCCAGGAGCGTTGCCAGCATGCTGCTGGGCCCACCTCCCCCACGCGCCCTCCTGGCCCAAGCACATAACACCCTGGCTGGGAAGTTCTGAGAGTCCCAGTCCCTCTAGCCACAGCCGTGCCCCATCTATCCCCTCACCTCAGACAGCAGCCTCACTCTGACTGCTGGTCCGACCCCTACTCCATGCCCTCAGCAACCCCGGGGCCTGGTCCTCCAGCTGGAAGCCCCTGCTTTCCTGCCGGCCCTCCAGTTCTCACCACTCAGCCATCCTTCCTAAGCCCCTGAATCTGTGTAGACATTATTCTGATCCTTCTAAGGTGGCTCACGAGGGAGAACCCACTCCTCCTTNGCCCTCAGCAACCCCGGGGCCTGGTCCTCCAGCTGGAAGCCCCTGCTTTCCTGCCGGCCCTCCAGTTCTCACCACTCAGCCATCCTTCCTAAGCCCCTGAATCTGTGTAGACATTATTCTGATCCTTCTAAGGTGGCTCACGAGGGAGAACCCACTCCTCCTTCAGCCTTCAGGGACTTTGTGATGGGGTTCAGTGCCCTACCGCTCACCCATCTTCTCTGCTCCATCCTAAGCCAGCTGACTGAGGCCAAGAGCAGTCACATTTCCTGTCCATCACTTCACCCTGGTCCCCAGCCAGGGATGGTCTACCTCCCAGACTCCATTCTTAATCTGGAAACACGCCCTGCAGTAACCACTAAGGGCGCTTATGTGTGTTCTTCATCTTTCCCAGGGCCGGCAAGGCCATCCAGAACTTGCTGAACGACTGAACAAACAAGGGAAAAGCAGGCACCTAAACAGGGGGAGGGGCAGCAAAAAAAGGGAGTGGAGTTCTTAACACAAAGAGTTATGCTCAGGTGAAAACGGGGGGGGAGTAGCAGA
>SJYA01002112.1:6377665-6455533 GCA_006410615.1 Neotragus moschatus | reverse complement strand
GGGGGGGCAGGGAAGGAGACTGAGCCAGAGGCCCAGCCTGAGGAGGTGGGGCTCCCAGGACGGGAGGGAGAGCTGAAGACAGGAAATGCCCCGATCAGAAGCTACAGAATAGCCACAAACCCTGCCCTCTGAGACAGAAGGCAGCGTGCACACAACCTCACACACAGTGACACAGGCCAACGAGGCCTCAGGGCCCACCGTCTGGGCCCTTCTGCACAGCTGCCCACCAGTCACTAGAGGCAGTTGGTCTACGACATGGCTACCGCCCAGTGAGCAACCGCAGAGCCTGCAGCAGGCGGCTGCCGCGGTGCCCCAACACGACACGCTGCCAGCGGGTCCTGGGTGACCCTGCAGCCTGCCCCGTGCTCCAGGATACATCCTCTATGACAGGCTGGCAGCAGAGAACGCTCCCACCCGAGATGGGACCAGGCAGGCAGAGCACAGCTCCAAGCCAGGCGCCTGCGTCTCCCAGGCTCCCACTGCCCACACCCTGCACTTGCCCCCACTGGAGCTGTCGGCCTGGGCCCGATGCCCTTCAAGGCCAACGAGCCAATCACAGGCTGGAAGGATGAGACACAGGGGAGAAGCTCTACCAGGTTCTTAAAAGTTACATCCTATGTGACCTCTGGCCTCACCCCTGCCCTCTGCCTCCCAGAATAAACACAGCAGGGTCCTCTTCCTGAGAGCCAGAGACGGCCACCAACCCCAGGGGTGCGCGGTGTGACTCCCTGGAACATGCATGGCCTCTGCCCTAGTTTCAGGGAGGGGATAGGAGCCCCCCTGACACAGTCTGGGTAAGACTTGAAGTGGGACAGGACGGCAGGAAGAGAGACCCTCCCAGGACTTGGGAGCTGGGGGCAGCGAGGGCAGGTGGGGAGGCAGGAGACCCAGGACCCAGCACTCATCCCCTCACACAACCTCAGAGAACAACATTCCGAGGATGTGGGGAGAAGAAAGGCTGGCTGTGTCGGGAGGTCCTGGCCAGGCTGGAGATGGGGACTCTCTGAGGACAAGGGCAGGCTCCCACATCCAGGGCCTGAAGCCAGGCTGGGCTGGCGTCCCGCAGGAGTGCGGCTTTCATTTATGATGAAGGCCCACCCCCAAGCTCACCCACCCCCGAGAGGGGCCGGAAGCTGCACCGGCACAACCCAGCCACCTCAGCCCGTCAGAAGCCATGGCGAGCTCACTCCTCTGGAGACCAGGTGTCCGAGGCCCACGCAGAGGCTCCCAGGCTTCAGGAACAGCGTGGGCCTCACTGTTCCAAGCAAGGCCGTGGTAGACAGTGACAAGATTAGCTGCCTGGGCAGGAAGGGGGGCTCGGTCCCTGGCATTTAACCGCCCACGAACTCTCATGAAGAAGTAAGAGCAGCCCTCCTCGAGAGGCTCTGGGCTAATGGGGGACCGCCCGTGCCTGGGCCAAGGCTGGCCTCACATGCCAGGCCACCTCCCTGACTCCTTCAGCCAGCCTGCTCTGACCACCCCCTCTGAAGGCTGCCCGGGCCCGGCAGAGGAGAACCACACAGGGCGCGCCCTCGAGCTGCGTGGCCCCGGGCAGTAGACGCTCTTCTGGCCTCAGTTTCCTCATTGGTAAACTGGGGATTCCTCCCACCTCACAGGGTTGCACAAGGGCCCTGCCAGGAGCCACCAGTCCCGGGATGTCTGACGGCCCCTCCTATGTGCCCACGTGAGTCAGCGGCAGGGGAGACAAAGCGCTGGCGGTGAACCTGAACCTGGGCAGGGTGAAACTGGCCTACCACTGCCTGGGCCCAAGGAACAGAATCCAACAGCCATTTCCCCAGCTCCGAATGCAGTCTAACAGGGATGAGGCACCGTGAGGGAAGACAGGGACTCGTGGAGCCTCCAAGTTCACATCTGGGCACATGTTCTAAGCCAGAGAATGCTTGCCTGGTCGGCTACAGCCACAGCCCCACACCACCCCCACCGTGCCTATAGTGAGAGACCAGAACAGGACACTGACAGGTCTGAAATCACAAAGGCCAAGTTTCAAAATCCTGTTTCCAAGCATAGAGCTCGGGCCTCGAGCAAGTCTGTCTCTTCTTGGGTGGCTTGGGGATAAACTGAAGGCCTCAGTGAGGGGTTGGCCTGCCGTAAACCCTTCACATGCAGACAGAGAACTCACAAACAGGAAGACGAGTTTGCTAGAAAGGGACATGAGGACATGCTGAAAACTAAACCCCTAGATGATGAAGATCTGGTCAAGAAAACCACCACCACAAAACAAAAACGGAAATTTCTGGACATCAAAGATGCATTCACTGAAATATTTCTCTTAAGAGCATTTTCCCTTTGAAAGGTACATAAGTAAATGGTAGAAACTGCAAAAGAAACTAACTGTATAAAAAATGCATGTAGGACTTCCCTGGTGGTCAAATGGTTAAGAAGCTGCCTGCCAACGCAGGGGACACTGGTTCAATTGCTGGCCTGGGAAGATACGGTATGGAGCAACAAGCCCGCGTGCCACAACTTCCAAAGCCCGTGCACTCTGCACCTGGAAAAACTGCTGCTCATCACAACCAGAGAAAGCCCAAGTGGCAACAAAGACCCAGCACAGCCAACGAGTAAATATTACCAACTTTTAAAAATGCATGTGAGTATATTTTACAACTTAAAATAACAAAGTCATGATAAGCATGAAAAGTTTTTCTTTAATCTAGCAAACTTGACAGAGGTGAGCATTACCACGGCAGGTCCCTCCCCCTGGGGCTGGCCCTGCCCCTGCCTGTGGGATGTGGATGCTCAGCCCCAGAGGCACCTAAGGAAGGTGTGCAAGGCCCAGCAGCACCCCTCAACAGGGCCCAAGTCAGGTCAAGGTCGCGAGACCCAGAGAGCCCCATCCCACCTCAGCTCTGAGCACACCTCTTATCTCTGAGCCCCTGCACGTGCCAGGCCCACCTTTTCATCTAAGTTTCCATCACGCCTGGTCCAGCAGCATATTTGGTTCTCCTTATTCTGGTCACACTGTCTGGCGCCTCCTTGGTGTCAAGGTCATTGATCTGTGAGTTCCACAAGGGAAAAAACCACACTTGCTTATTCCCAGGTCCTTGAGGAGGCCTCAACATGCTGACTGAGTGCTTAGAAGTGGGAATGAACATGAGCGTTAGACACCAAAGCTAATTATCTAAGAGGCCACAGATGCTCAAAGATGGTATCAGGGCTGACTTCCTGGAAGAGGTGCTGCAGTGGGGTAATAAAGGCTGAGGCGCTACAACAAGTATGCAAGCACAGTGGTCAGTGAGGTGACTATGCAGACAGGAGAAAGAACAGCCACAGTGGGGGTAGGACACTGCCCCTGGGGGCCAGAGCAATCTGCAAACACTGGGAGGTTCCTGTACAAAGGTTCCTGAGGTGGGAACCCTGGGAAGCTAATGGTGCTTTGGGGAAAGCAAAAGAGAACAGGCAGGGCTCCCTGAGCACCATGCCCTGCTTGGCTCTATGCCAAGGCCACCAGGAGATTGAAAAGAGCATGTCCCAGGCGCCAGGAAAGTTGCACAGATCTTCCCAGAAATGACCTGTCATCACTCACGCCTTCTCCACATACACGGCTGGGTTGCTCCCAGCCCCCAGCCCCCAAGTCAGTGGCCTCCTGCATCCCCCTCCAAAGAACAACACACTGGGGCCCCGGGGGCACAAATGGAGTTGAGCTCTGCTCCCCAGAGGATGAAAGGGAAGCGCCCTGCCAGCCAGCTGATTTCAGGCCAGCACCTCTGCCGCCCACTGCAGGGAGGCAGCGACAGAGGGGCTCTGCGCCCCAGGGCGCCTGGAGCTTCACGGCTCCGAAGAAGGACCGAGGCGGCCAAAGAGAAGACAAGACAGCCAGGGCACAGGTGGGACAGGAGTCTGCTGGGCCTGGGACGGCCAGCAACTTCCACATCAGCCGCCTGCTGCCCAAGGACCAGGACTGAGGCTCCTCACCCTGCCCCCGACCCCACCCCTGCTTTTCCAACAGAAGTCAGGAGCAGCTCCCAGGGAGAAAGGTGAGAGCCGAGGAGAGGGTAGCTCTCAACCACTGTTTCACAGAGGACCAGGATCCAGACTCAGAGACCCAGAGTCACAGGTCACGCAGCAAAGGGAAGGTGTGGCTGGGCTTTATCCGCTTTCCTTTCTGGTACAGCAGCACCTTCAGACCAGATCGCAGGGGAGAGAGGACTAGACCTAGACCCCTCTCAGGACACAACAGGGAAGCCCCAGCGGAACCTGGAGTGCAAGGTCCACCCTAGGCAAGGCTCGGCATCTGCTCCTGGCAGGGTTTTGTCCATTACCCTTCCCCAGACACTTGACAGAGAAGAGCAGGAAAAGACCATTCAGACAGCTGGATGGGGGTCTGTGGACCCTCCTACATGGGACCCTGGCCCCGTCCATGCAACTGCTTCAGTCATGGCTGTAAAGGATCCTTGCCAGTTTGTGAAATGCCTGGAGTCTAGATTCTAGGGAGCACTGAGGAAACGGGAGGCTCCCAGGGGTCTTGTCACAGTCACGTGGTAGTTCACAGCAGAATGGGGACCCTCTACCCAGCAGCAGCCACCCCGACACTGGGACTGCAGAGGAGAAGCAGGGCCATCCCAGTAAGCCCTCACACTATCCAGGCAGGCAGCCTTCTTCCCTAGGGTGAGAGATGAATCCCACTCATCTCAGAGGTGGGAACAGCACGCCTGGGCCTCAAAGGAAGGAAGGGCAAAGGGCCCCCACCCAGGGAACTCAAAGCCAGGAGAGAGATGAGTAGCTATCTACCAGACTTATTCTCTCATTCCATCACCCAGATCAAACATGCACCAAAGCTCCACCAACTCCAGGTTAGGCCCCAGGGTGGGTCCTGAGTAAACAGAGATCAATAAGGCACTGGAGTTCCTGCCCCTGAGAAAGTCAGAAAGCCCCTGCCCAGTGGAGGAAACAGATGGGAAAGCAGATAACTAGGAGGGCCTACAAAGGGTGGAACCGGGAGGTGTCGGTGGCGCCGGGAGCCAGAGAAAGTGAGCAGCTGGACTCGGGAGTTTCGGACAACTCTGTCCACAGAAGGCAGGCTGGGAGGACCGGCCCACCCAGGTTCTCCAGCACGACAGCCAAGGCATCGAGTGTTTGGGGAAAAGGACATTCAGAGTTTGATGGATGAGAGGGGAGGGAAGGTTGGCCAGCAACGTCACAGGGGGGCAAGTGCAGCAGGGGCACGCCTCAACTTCTCTGCCCAGGCCCACAGGACTCCCCAGGCAGCCCCCTGCATGCTGACCTCTGTCCCTTCTACAGGCTGATGCTCCCCAAGTTATTTCTGGGTGGCCTGTGTCTGCCAGGCTCCCAGCTACAGGAGAGAAGCTGAGGGCCCAGCAGAGCCAGGTATAAAGAGTGTCCAGGATCTCAGGAGACCCAATGAAATGCTTTTCACTGTCTATTCAGATCACCTGGAGAAACAGACTACTGTCCTGGGTGTAAGTCACTTGCCCAGTCTCCTCTTTCCTGACCCTCTCCTGCTGAACTTCTGATTTCCTGCTCCTTGGGCTCCACAACTATACCCACAACACACTGGCCTTCGTCAAGGCCCAGGCCAAGGGCATTTCCTCTCCCGAAGCTCCATCTGCTCCCCAGTCAGCGTCACGCAGGCCCACAGCTTTCACTACCAATCACAGGCAACTCACAGACACAGCCCTACTCCAGTCCCTGACTGTAAGCTTTCAGACCCTTCAAGCCAACTGCCTACTTGCCTCCTCTGCCTGTTCACCTCAAAGTCACGTGTGTGTGTTCAGTCGCTCTGCCGTGTCCGACTCTGTGACCCCACGGGCTATCTGTCCATGGGATTCTCCAGGCCAGAACACTGGAATGGACTGCCATTTCCTTCCCCAGATCTTCCTGACCCAGCGATCGAACCCACGTCTCCCGTGTCTCCTGCACTGCAGGTGGACTCTCTACCACTAGCGCCACCTGGGAAGCACATACCTCAAAGTCAACCCCTCACCAAATCCAGGCCTCCTGCCACACCTCCTGCCAGTTAACAGCTTCACCTCCAAAGAGGTGCCTAAACTAGACTCCGTACACCCTCACCACTCTCCAATCTAATCCTTGAACAAGCCCTACTGGCTTTATTTATATTAACGACCACGTTTACCAAGGACCTAGATGTGAGGGAACGACGTGTATTTTAAGGCTCTTTGACTACCTTCTCCATTAGAGCATAAGGTCCTTGATGCCGTGAACCAAATGCGCCAGTGCCTAGCAGGGAATGGACTGCGTTAGGAGAAGAAAGAAAAAAATCTGGGGCCTGCCCCCCACCCCCAAAAGGAAGTGAGCGGGTCCTCTGGCTGGGGGCTGAAAAGGGGCTAAGGTGGGGGCGGGGAACGGCGGAGGCCTTCCCCTGCGGAGCTCACTGACCCGTGGTGCTTCCCCACCTTTCTGGTTTCTGTATTACTGCCAGTAAGGGCCCTTCTCTCCACAGGGTGGGGGGAGGGGAGAGAATGTGAGGCCAGCCCTTAAATCCCCAACAAGGTCAACCTTGAATGTCCCGGTTGGAGACACTCTGAACAATGGAAAGGGTCATCACATCACAGGCCTGCTCACTCCAACGCTCTCCTCTGCCCACTGACCCGCTCTCCCAGTTCAGACCCGCTGGCCTGGCCTTGCCTCAGGATCGGGCCACTCCCTCTGGGCCACAGCAGCCCAAGCCCCGCCACTCGCCTGTCCTCCCTTTGCTTCCGGGGGAGCTGAGGCCCTGCAAAGTCACACCACACAGGACACTGCCCCCTCCAAGGTGAGAGGGAAGCCCCTGCTCAGATTCTTCGCAATCAACCCCCCTGCTGAGAGGGGTGGCTACCCTGGGACTTCCCCTTCCTGGTCTTAATTCCCTACTTCCACCCTCTTAAGACAGCTCCCTCTCACCTCCTCAGCACAGACAGCTGCCTTCCAGCCTCCTGCCCCGGCCTGTAGAGCCTCACCCTTCCAGCGGGGGCCAGTCCTCAGGCCGGGGACCCAGACGCCATCAGGGACAAGCCTGGCGTCAGGGGTTTCCACTGGAGGGAACCCTCTCTCTATTTCACTGCTGGCCTCAACAGGCCCGAGTGACCCGAGAGAGTGACCCATGCAACCTGTTCTAACCTCCATCGTGGACAAGCTCAGAGCTCCCAAGAAGGGCCACAGTCCCAGCTGGGAGCTGACGAGCGAACACAGACGTGTTACCCTCTTACTGTGTTAGGGTCGGCACAGGAGAGCTACCACCTAACAGCTGGATGACAAATGGGGGCACGTGGTCTGCAGAGCCCCACAGAAGCTCTTGTCAGCCCCTGCCGCTCCCCAACCTCCCAACTGACCTCCTGCCCTGAAGTAGGTGGGGAAGAAGCCTTAGGGACCTGTGCCCTGCCCTTCCCCTCCTATCTAGGGTTAGTCGCTCAGGAACCCGGGCCCACACTCTCCAGGCCTGAGGCTGAAGTCATTCATCCCACGGTGTTAGAATTCACCCCACACACCCACAGCCAGAGNGAGCATTACCACGGCAGGTCCCTCCCCCTGGGGCTGGCCCTGCCCCTGCCTGTGGGATGTGGATGCTCAGCCCCAGAGGCACCTAAGGAAGGTGTGCAAGGCCCAGCAGCACCCCTCAACAGGGCCCAAGTCAGGTCAAGGTCGCGAGACCCAGAGAGCCCCATCCCACCTCAGCTCTGAGCACACCTCTTATCTCTGAGCCCCTGCACGTGCCAGGCCCACCTTTTCATCTAAGTTTCCATCACGCCTGGTCCAGCAGCATATTTGGTTCTCCTTATTCTGGTCACACTGTCTGGCGCCTCCTTGGTGTCAAGGTCATTGATCTGTGAGTTCCACAAGGGAAAAAACCACACTTGCTTATTCCCAGGTCCTTGAGGAGGCCTCAACATGCTGACTGAGTGCTTAGAAGTGGGAATGAACATGAGCGTTAGACACCAAAGCTAATTATCTAAGAGGCCACAGATGCTCAAAGATGGTATCAGGGCTGACTTCCTGGAAGAGGTGCTGCAGTGGGGTAATAAAGGCTGAGGCGCTACAACAAGTATGCAAGCACAGTGGTCAGTGAGGTGACTATGCAGACAGGAGAAAGAACAGCCACAGTGGGGGTAGGACACTGCCCCTGGGGGCCAGAGCAATCTGCAAACACTGGGAGGTTCCTGTACAAAGGTTCCTGAGGTGGGAACCCTGGGAAGCTAATGGTGCTTTGGGGAAAGCAAAAGAGAACAGGCAGGGCTCCCTGAGCACCATGCCCTGCTTGGCTCTATGCCAAGGCCACCAGGAGATTGAAAAGAGCATGTCCCAGGCGCCAGGAAAGTTGCACAGATCTTCCCAGAAATGACCTGTCATCACTCACGCCTTCTCCACATACACGGCTGGGTTGCTCCCAGCCCCCAGCCCCCAAGTCAGTGGCCTCCTGCATCCCCCTCCAAAGAACAACACACTGGGGCCCCGGGGGCACAAATGGAGTTGAGCTCTGCTCCCCAGAGGATGAAAGGGAAGCGCCCTGCCAGCCAGCTGATTTCAGGCCAGCACCTCTGCCGCCCACTGCAGGGAGGCAGCGACAGAGGGGCTCTGCGCCCCAGGGCGCCTGGAGCTTCACGGCTCCGAAGAAGGACCGAGGCGGCCAAAGAGAAGACAAGACAGCCAGGGCACAGGTGGGACAGGAGTCTGCTGGGCCTGGGACGGCCAGCAACTTCCACATCAGCCGCCTGCTGCCCAAGGACCAGGACTGAGGCTCCTCACCCTGCCCCCGACCCCACCCCTGCTTTTCCAACAGAAGTCAGGAGCAGCTCCCAGGGAGAAAGGTGAGAGCCGAGGAGAGGGTAGCTCTCAACCACTGTTTCACAGAGGACCAGGATCCAGACTCAGAGACCCAGAGTCACAGGTCACGCAGCAAAGGGAAGGTGTGGCTGGGCTTTATCCGCTTTCCTTTCTGGTACAGCAGCACCTTCAGACCAGATCGCAGGGGAGAGAGGACTAGACCTAGACCCCTCTCAGGACACAACAGGGAAGCCCCAGCGGAACCTGGAGTGCAAGGTCCACCCTAGGCAAGGCTCGGCATCTGCTCCTGGCAGGGTTTTGTCCATTACCCTTCCCCAGACACTTGACAGAGAAGAGCAGGAAAAGACCATTCAGACAGCTGGATGGGGGTCTGTGGACCCTCCTACATGGGACCCTGGCCCCGTCCATGCAACTGCTTCAGTCATGGCTGTAAAGGATCCTTGCCAGTTTGTGAAATGCCTGGAGTCTAGATTCTAGGGAGCACTGAGGAAACGGGAGGCTCCCAGGGGTCTTGTCACAGTCACGTGGTAGTTCACAGCAGAATGGGGACCCTCTACCCAGCAGCAGCCACCCCGACACTGGGACTGCAGAGGAGAAGCAGGGCCATCCCAGTAAGCCCTCACACTATCCAGGCAGGCAGCCTTCTTCCCTAGGGTGAGAGATGAATCCCACTCATCTCAGAGGTGGGAACAGCACGCCTGGGCCTCAAAGGAAGGAAGGGCAAAGGGCCCCCACCCAGGGAACTCAAAGCCAGGAGAGAGATGAGTAGCTATCTACCAGACTTATTCTCTCATTCCATCACCCAGATCAAACATGCACCAAAGCTCCACCAACTCCAGGTTAGGCCCCAGGGTGGGTCCTGAGTAAACAGAGATCAATAAGGCACTGGAGTTCCTGCCCCTGAGAAAGTCAGAAAGCCCCTGCCCAGTGGAGGAAACAGATGGGAAAGCAGATAACTAGGAGGGCCTACAAAGGGTGGAACCGGGAGGTGTCGGTGGCGCCGGGAGCCAGAGAAAGTGAGCAGCTGGACTCGGGAGTTTCGGACAACTCTGTCCACAGAAGGCAGGCTGGGAGGACCGGCCCACCCAGGTTCTCCAGCACGACAGCCAAGGCATCGAGTGTTTGGGGAAAAGGACATTCAGAGTTTGATGGATGAGAGGGGAGGGAAGGTTGGCCAGCAACGTCACAGGGGGGCAAGTGCAGCAGGGGCACGCCTCAACTTCTCTG
This sequence comes from Neotragus moschatus, assembly GCA_006410615.1. Lineage (NCBI taxonomy): Eukaryota > Metazoa > Chordata > Mammalia > Artiodactyla > Bovidae > Neotragus > Neotragus moschatus. The sequence goes on along the minus strand of SJYA01002112.1, from coordinate 6,445,549 downwards.
CCCAGGCCCACAGGACTCCCCAGGCAGCCCCCTGCATGCTGACCTCTGTCCCTTCTACAGGCTGATGCTCCCCAAGTTATTTCTGGGTGGCCTGTGTCTGCCAGGCTCCCAGCTACAGGAGAGAAGCTGAGGGCCCAGCAGAGCCAGGTATAAAGAGTGTCCAGGATCTCAGGAGACCCAATGAAATGCTTTTCACTGTCTATTCAGATCACCTGGAGAAACAGACTACTGTCCTGGGTGTAAGTCACTTGCCCAGTCTCCTCTTTCCTGACCCTCTCCTGCTGAACTTCTGATTTCCTGCTCCTTGGGCTCCACAACTATACCCACAACACACTGGCCTTCGTCAAGGCCCAGGCCAAGGGCATTTCCTCTCCCGAAGCTCCATCTGCTCCCCAGTCAGCGTCACGCAGGCCCACAGCTTTCACTACCAATCACAGGCAACTCACAGACACAGCCCTACTCCAGTCCCTGACTGTAAGCTTTCAGACCCTTCAAGCCAACTGCCTACTTGCCTCCTCTGCCTGTTCACCTCAAAGTCACGTGTGTGTGTTCAGTCGCTCTGCCGTGTCCGACTCTGTGACCCCACGGGCTATCTGTCCATGGGATTCTCCAGGCCAGAACACTGGAATGGACTGCCATTTCCTTCCCCAGATCTTCCTGACCCAGCGATCGAACCCACGTCTCCCGTGTCTCCTGCACTGCAGGTGGACTCTCTACCACTAGCGCCACCTGGGAAGCACATACCTCAAAGTCAACCCCTCACCAAATCCAGGCCTCCTGCCACACCTCCTGCCAGTTAACAGCTTCACCTCCAAAGAGGTGCCTAAACTAGACTCCGTACACCCTCACCACTCTCCAATCTAATCCTTGAACAAGCCCTACTGGCTTTATTTATATTAACGACCACGTTTACCAAGGACCTAGATGTGAGGGAACGACGTGTATTTTAAGGCTCTTTGACTACCTTCTCCATTAGAGCATAAGGTCCTTGATGCCGTGAACCAAATGCGCCAGTGCCTAGCAGGGAATGGACTGCGTTAGGAGAAGAAAGAAAAAAATCTGGGGCCTGCCCCCCACCCCCAAAAGGAAGTGAGCGGGTCCTCTGGCTGGGGGCTGAAAAGGGGCTAAGGTGGGGGCGGGGAACGGCGGAGGCCTTCCCCTGCGGAGCTCACTGACCCGTGGTGCTTCCCCACCTTTCTGGTTTCTGTATTACTGCCAGTAAGGGCCCTTCTCTCCACAGGGTGGGGGGAGGGGAGAGAATGTGAGGCCAGCCCTTAAATCCCCAACAAGGTCAACCTTGAATGTCCCGGTTGGAGACACTCTGAACAATGGAAAGGGTCATCACATCACAGGCCTGCTCACTCCAACGCTCTCCTCTGCCCACTGACCCGCTCTCCCAGTTCAGACCCGCTGGCCTGGCCTTGCCTCAGGATCGGGCCACTCCCTCTGGGCCACAGCAGCCCAAGCCCCGCCACTCGCCTGTCCTCCCTTTGCTTCCGGGGGAGCTGAGGCCCTGCAAAGTCACACCACACAGGACACTGCCCCCTCCAAGGTGAGAGGGAAGCCCCTGCTCAGATTCTTCGCAATCAACCCCCCTGCTGAGAGGGGTGGCTACCCTGGGACTTCCCCTTCCTGGTCTTAATTCCCTACTTCCACCCTCTTAAGACAGCTCCCTCTCACCTCCTCAGCACAGACAGCTGCCTTCCAGCCTCCTGCCCCGGCCTGTAGAGCCTCACCCTTCCAGCGGGGGCCAGTCCTCAGGCCGGGGACCCAGACGCCATCAGGGACAAGCCTGGCGTCAGGGGTTTCCACTGGAGGGAACCCTCTCTCTATTTCACTGCTGGCCTCAACAGGCCCGAGTGACCCGAGAGAGTGACCCATGCAACCTGTTCTAACCTCCATCGTGGACAAGCTCAGAGCTCCCAAGAAGGGCCACAGTCCCAGCTGGGAGCTGACGAGCGAACACAGACGTGTTACCCTCTTACTGTGTTAGGGTCGGCACAGGAGAGCTACCACCTAACAGCTGGATGACAAATGGGGGCACGTGGTCTGCAGAGCCCCACAGAAGCTCTTGTCAGCCCCTGCCGCTCCCCAACCTCCCAACTGACCTCCTGCCCTGAAGTAGGTGGGGAAGAAGCCTTAGGGACCTGTGCCCTGCCCTTCCCCTCCTATCTAGGGTTAGTCGCTCAGGAACCCGGGCCCACACTCTCCAGGCCTGAGGCTGAAGTCATTCATCCCACGGTGTTAGAATTCACCCCACACACCCACAGCCAGAGGCCCAGGATGGTCAATGCCCTACTCCCCCCACGGGCAAGGCCACGCCAAGGACACTGGGAAGTGGGGGGAGGGGGGGCGGGCACCTCTTAAAGCACCACTTCCCTCAGGACATTTCAGCTCAGCCATATCCCCAGGTGTCCAGGAAAACAGGAAGCCAACCCCAACCCGCACAGCCCGCCCCCGCTGAGTTAGAATTAGATCTCACACAAACAAGCGGTCAAACGCCCCAGGCCCAAGCCCTCACCAGTCTGGTCAGTGTCTGCCAGGGCCTGGAGCTTCAGTCAGACCGCCACTCCTCACTCACCCCACGCCTTGACCCTCCAGCCAATGCCAGCCTGCCAGCCAGCAGGGGGAGCGACCCACAAGGGCAGGCTGACGCTGTCTGGAGCCCCAGGCTCTGCCGACAGCACTCAGCACAACCGTCTCCTGCTGGCCCACGGCTCTCAAGGTTTTCTGCACGCTCCACTTCTCAGGATCAAGGAATGGGTCACCTTCTCTCCTTGCCTCCTAGCCCCAGGCTGCTCGGTGCCGGGCCTGGCTCGGCAAGGGAGATGCCAGTCCTGCAAGAGAAAGCTCTGCCCCATTCACTCTGCATCCTGAGTTTTGCTAAAGCCAGGGCCACCGGCCAACACGGGGAAGGGCCCGGAAGGAAGTGCAGAGCCTACACAAAGCCTACATGTGGGCTATAAAAAGGAGCCCTCCCTGCCTCCCCCAGGACGGCCCTTCCTACGGGGCGACGAGGTGCGGCGGGGGAGCTAGGACTAGTGCTGGGCACTCAGCCACTGCAGCCTCTCAAAGGCGAGCCAAGCACCGCCTCAAAAGGCACTGGTTGCATGAGGAGAGGGAGACCATCTGCAGCGGAGGCAGGAACGCCAGCGGGGACCCTGAGCCACACCCCCAAGGCCGAGGCCTCCCCAAAGCAACCACCTGCAGCATCTGCACGGCCTGGTCCTCTCCCACGTCCTTCCGCCCCTCCGGGGCCAAGGGCACCGACTCTAGGCGGCCTCGGACCCGCTCCCTCTGGAGGCCCAGCATACTCAGCCGTGAAGGGCGGCCCTAAAACCCTGGGCCGATGGCAGGAAGCTGTGGCGGCGAGAGCAGGGGCACGTGTGTTGGGGTGAAGGAGATACAATCAGGTAAGGGCACAGCTGCAACGCCTCGGAGCCGGAACACCAAGTTCCCTGTTTCTGAGACCCTAGCGCAGGCTGTCTCTTGACCCCCGCAGGCTGCCTCTTGACCCCCACAGGCTGCAATCTACCTGCCACAACCGTGGGGCCACCCTTCCTGTACCCCGTGCCCATGTGTCAGGACTTAACTCCCCCCAGCCTCCTTCTCCAAACCCCCTCGGGCCTCATGTGCCCAGGGTGTTCCGGCTTTGCATCCGGGGGCCAACCGAGCGCCACTGAGAACCCTCTGCACCAACACGGGCACACATGACCTACACAGGGGAGAGCCAGGCCACGGCCGCTGTCAGCCACGGGGATGGACACAGCACACCCGCTCCTGCAGACCCACGGACTCGCCCTGGCTTGCGTCCCTCTCAGAGCCCAGACGTCGTTGTCATTTTTCCTTTCTGGCAGTGAGAGCCTCATCCCCTACATTTACCATCAGCCTCCACGGCACCTGGCACACAAGTGAACGCCAGCGTCCAGTCAGGGGGCCACAAGCAGCATCTCACCTGCTCATGTGCCGCAGGGGCCCAGAAAGCTGTTTTGGGGCCTTTTTTTTTTAAAGGAAAGGGTAGCTATGGTCACATGAAAAGCACACAACGCTGGAGATGTGGCCTCAGCGAATAGGTCAGAGGTGGGAGCGACCATGTCCAGCTTGGTGTGCTCCGAACATGGGAACGAAGACTATGCTCAATGTGGGATGAACACAGAAACCCGCGGACGAGGGCACACACTTCAGCTTGTCGTTGGGTCCCACAAAGGCCCTTCTCAGGACACTTGGAGCATGAAGCCCCAGGCTCTTGCTTCTCCGGCAGGGGCTCAGGGAGGCTGTCATCATAACCCAGGGAGAGCAAGTCAGAGCATGGGTCTCTGGTTACCCCCCACACACATAGCAGAGGGGACCGCGTCTTGATGGGGGGACTGCAGAGGGAGCCTGAGTCTCTCAAGGGAACCACTGAGTCCAGCATGTCCAGACTGAAGCCTGGGCTGGCCGAACAGTGCATGTGGCCAGGGGGCAGAGAAGAAATCAGACAGCCCCATCCAGGTAAATAAAAACCCTGTTCTTCTACAACACCCACCTGTCACCTGCCCCAGAGTGGAAGGATCAACTGAACACTGCAAAGGGAATCGGGAATTCCAGCCCTGGTCTCAGCACCATGAACTCGCTGGGTGACCTTTGCCTTGGGGCCTCAGTTTCCTCCTCTGTAAGGGAGAGCCTGGCATCCCTGCCTCTCTGCGGGAGCTGTGGTGGCATTCTAACACCCCATGGATGAGAAAATGCTCCATGAACCAATGCACTACTCAAATACCCAGGTTTTCTCCTGCCCGCAACCTCTGTGAACAGACTCAGGGAGGAAACAAAGAAGTAAGAAACAGACTTCCAGCCCCTGGCTGTCAGAGTGGCCTCGAGGCCAGCGTGGTGGTGGGAAGAACTGGAGCTCTGTGGTTAGCTACGGTGAAGGCAAAGGAAACCAAGAGCCGTTAAGCACCCACGAGGGCCCCGTGCTATACTGAGCACTGGCAGGTGCCACTTCTCATTCTCAGACGGACCTCACCTGACCACTGTCAGCAGGCAGCTCTGTGAGGGAGAAATGACTTTGACAGCTGAAGTCAGTTTCAGGTGCCTGGTATCCAAAGGCACAGAAGGGCTGAGACTCTCACCCAAATCTGACTGATTCTGGCGCCAGCTGCTGGGGACCACTCCTCATCCTGGGCTTGGCCTGGAGTCTTCTCACCTGTTATCGGGCTGCTTTCAGAGATCTGCCCCGGGGGAAGCTTGAGCACTCCCCGCCCCACTTCTCCTGGGACTCCCCTCAAAGTCCCCACTGACTTCTGCAGTTCTGAAAGCAGGACCGGCAGTGGGGGGAGTCTCCTGTCCTCTAGAATCAGGCCTCACCTCTTTCCTCCAGCGCTCGCTCTCACTGACCTCTTTGAAGCCACATCAGAGAAAAGGGCAGAGAAGGAAGAGACACCGTGAACTCTTAGAGACCAACAGGGACAGTGACAGGAGAGTCACAAACAGGCCCTGGTGCAGCGAGGCGCCGGCGCTAAGGCCTTTCCTGGGGTCAAGGGTCTCCCAAAAACGGACGCGGATACCATTTATCAGGGCCAAGTTCTTAGAAACAGACCAATCTGATATGTTCGTGTGATACCGAAGCAGCTGCTCCGAGTCAGCTGCCCTGACACCCTGCAAAAGAGCCCCGATGACAAGATACAGGGGCTAAGCGGCCTCCTGGCCCCACAACAAAGCACGTGGCAGCCAGACCCCTCGACACCACGCATACATTTGTTCCCTTCCACTACGGGTCCTTCTGGGCCACTTAATCTTCACCTTCCTCCTCGTCAGGGTTCCCACGTGTGAAACACTTAAATGCTACACTTGATGCCAAGCACCTTACGTTCTCACCAAATCCTCAGAAAACCCTTACGAGAAAAATGTGTTTGTTACTATCCCTCTTTTAGGGATGAGAGAGAAAGTCACATGCTCAAGGTCACAGAGCAAGTGAGCTGCACAGCGGGATTTTAATCCAGGCAGTGTGAGCGCTCAGAGCTCCAGTGCTCAGCCACTATGGCTCCTCTGCCTCCAGAGGAGGTGATGGCCCATGGGTGATGGCCCATGCCTCCATCACCCCTCATCCGCCTGCCCGCTAGGAGACAAGGCGTGCTGTGCTCATCGGCTCTCTCCCACAGCGGCTCCCGGGTCCCCCTCCTCAACCTCTCAACCTCAACATCCCGCTTCAGCCTCTGGTGACAGCTCTGCTACAGGACAGAGCACGACCCACGAGGCTCGGCATGCCACAGCCCTCCCTACACTGCCCCCTAACCCACCCTGTGCAGTGGTCCTCGGGGCTTCACCCAGGGCACAGGCAAGGTCCTCAGCCACTCAGGCCCGTTCACCAGCCACCTCCCCTGCGAAGCTCTCCTGGTTCTCTCCTCTAGACCCCCCACTTGCTGGGCAGAGCGCATTCCTCTGCACACAGGAAGCTCTGGGCACGGACCTTTATTATGGTACAGAACACGCGGCGTTATAATTACACGTCCCCACACCTGCCTCTTCCAAGCGTTGTTCCTCAACAGCCCAGTCCAGGTCTTGTTCATCTTTTGAACTCTCAGTGCCTAGTACTGGGCAAACAGGAGGTGTTCACACAACATCTATTGAGCAAGCAAATGCCCCTCATTCCAGGGGGCGACCCAAAACAAGCCAGCAGCCAAGCTCTAACTGATGACTCCAGCCTGTGCATTTGTGTACGTATGTGTGGGCCCCAGCGCATACACAGGGGAGAAGCTGGAGGTGCTGGGGGCCGCCGGCGTGGTGTGTTCAGCTCTCCTAGGCACAGCAAACCCCGTCCCTGAGTTCACAGGGAAGACAAAGCCCCAGCTGCACAGGGGGCCTGGCTGGGCTGGCCTGGAAACCCACACATCAGGGCAAGCCTGGGGGGCTGAGGAAACACTGAGAGCTCTGACTTCCCCTGGAAAAACTGTAGTCAGACAGGAAACACACAGGCGAGGATGGTGAGCTGTGGAGATCCGGACACGTGCTCTTACCCCTCTCCCACAGGGACTAACCCAGCAGCAAAGGAAAATCCCCGACGACACAGGCCCGCCCTTCCTGGGCTCAGCCTTCAGAGCTGACCCTGAGGTCTGTCTCCTGCATGGTCTGACAGCCACAGGGGTCAGGCCTCAGGCTGTGGGGCCCTATGTCATCTCCCCCACGAGCCTGCCTGCCTTGTCCGGGGAGTTTGCTTTCTTCTGCCACCCTGCCACCCCCGGCGTCAAAGGGAGCAGGGACTGTCGCCACCACTGTGCGCTTCAGTTTCCCTGAAGGCAAGGGCCTATTCTGATTCACCACCTAAGAAGGCCTGGTGTCTAAAAGGGTATCGATTGCAGAAACAAAGACGAAAACCCAGGGCTGCAATTCCCGACGTGCTGGCCCCTCGTGGAGTCACCACCCGAGCCCCTGTGCCCACAGCGACCCCTGACTGAACATGTCAACCCGGAAGGCACCACAAGTGTGGAGCCACAGCTGAGGAAGGCCGGGGCTGTTTATCAGGTACAGTCTGAAGAGGAAGGTTTCTCTTCAGAGGAGCGATGCAGACCCCGGGACTGGGGCCTGAGGCCACTCAGAGCACAACCCCAGGGCGTAGAGTGCCCTTGGGATTGGCTGGCCAGCACCTGCCGGGGTGCTGGGTCCCGCTGAGGCTGTCTCGTGGCAGCACAGTGCTCTCCCTGCGTTTCCATTTCCTTGTCTGTAAAGTGGGGTGGCACTCCAGACCACCCCCTGGGGCCCTTTAGCGGATCTGCCAAGAAAACATGATGACAAGTCTCTGTAGCACTCAGCAGGAAGTCTGTAATTGCTTTGTACTCATTTATGTCAGTATCTGTAACACAAAAAGCCAAACACCGACCTGGTTCCTGTCACACCACCGTGACAACCAGTACCAACCCCACCCCTTTTAAACCAAACTCCCACCCGCGACGTGAGCACCTGCAGGCCACATTTCACAAGAGGAGGATAAAGAGAGGGCATGGAGTCAGGCCAGATGAGGTCCTCGCTGTGAGCACCGGGCACTTTCACTGAACCCCATCTCGCTGCAAGGCCACGGATACCCTGAGAGTCCCACAAGTGTCTCTCTCTTTGGCTAGGTTACAGACACTGTGTGGTACCCTGGCAGGGTCAGCAGGAAAAGGCCAGGCATCTGAGGCACCTGGGCAAGAGGCCAGGTGGCAAGGGGCCCTGCTGGCACTCCAGACTTCCTCAGAACCTACAGAGGCGGCTGCAGGGATCAGAACCCAGCAATGAGGTGCACCCACNATTGCTTCTCTCGTGGTCTTCAGTTTCTCAGAACATGCCTCTGGTAAGGTGCTAGGGCTAAAACCGTTGGAGACAGCCTTGGTTCCTCTCTCTCCCTCAACCTCACAGCACTCCATCAAGTCCCATTCCCTCTGCCTTCCCATTTCTCTCCTCTGCCCACAACCTCAAGGCCCATCTTCTCTCCTTGGTTTTGCCTGCATGTATTCCCTATGCTCTAGTTTGTTTCTTTTTAAATTTGGCTGTACCGGCTCCTAGTTGCAGCTTGCAAGATCTTTTAGTTGGGGGTTTTGGGATCTAGTTCCCTGACCAGGGATCGAACCCAGGTCCCCTGTGTTGGGAGTGCAGTCTTAGCCATTGGACCACTAGGGAAGCCCCTATGCTCTGGTCTTCAAAATGAAATTAAATCCTGACTCCCTACCTCCAGGCTCAAATCATCCAGAACTTCCCATGGCACACAAAATCCCCTACCTGGCCCAGCAGGTCTGGCATGATCTGGCCTCTTTCTTTCCCACTTCATCTCTCACCACCTCCCTTTCATTCCATTCTCCAGGCACAAGTTCTTTTGGTGGTTATTCGATTAATCTGTACTCTTTGTGTTGCTACAGCCACTCCCTAGACGCACCCCAGGCAGTCTAATTGCCCCGTCACAGAACACCGCCCAAACTAAAGACACCTTCAGTCACTGTAGAGCCTGTCTGACGGATGTTGAGCCAGACAAAGCAAGACAGCGTACTGCATTTTACAGGTAAGAGGCCCAGCAGGGCACCCAGCTGATGCTGGAAAAAGATCCAAGGACTTCCCTGGTTAAGTGACTTCAGTGATTAAGATGCCATGCTTCTAATGCAGGAGGCACAGATTTGATCCCTGGTTCGGGCAACTAAGATCCCACATGCCACGTGCTGTTGTTGTTTAATCACTAAGTCATATCCAATTCTTTGTGACCTTCAAAAAAAAAATGATTAAAAAAAAAAAACAAAAAAAAAACAGGGAAAGATCCAGGCATCCAGGAGTGTATGAGTATGTATATAAGAGTATGTGCCCAGGCAGGCCACCCAGCTGGGTGATGACTAATGTCTGGGGACTGCCTTTGACTTGTCTTGCTGTAGTGGTAGCGTGTGTATGTGTGTTGATCTCCTCAAGTGCAGCCCCCAAGGACCTGAGAATTCAGCCTGAAGTTGAGGCAGCTGTTTGTGCTAGTTGGCTGTGGTCACCCACGGGGAGGTGGAGTGGCTGAGATGGACTGCCACCTAGTGACAGACCTTTAAAGTAGGAGGCAGGGAATGAAAGTTGACCCAACGCCCGGCCCAGCATTGTAAGGTTTGCAACATGTGGTCACACCTGAGCCTTAGAATTACTCTAATCAGGGATTATTGTTCCCAGTTCACTGATGAGAAACAGATTCAGAGAAGTTATGCGGCTTTCCCTAAGGCCACATAATTAACCAGTGAGGATCTGAACCCCAGTCTGTCTGACATCATGCATTTTCTTCCTCACAGGAGAGCCCCTGGCTTCAGTAGGTGCCAGTGGACAGCTGGCTACTCAGCAAGGGTGAAGGGAGGCCCTTGGCATGGCTGGCCCTGGACACAGGAAGCGTGAGTGCAGAACTTGAGTGCTCGTAGTGTGTGGCTTGGGCTTGCTAGGGCTTGCTGTGGTGCTTGTCCCTGTCTGCAGCCTTGAGCTTCCCTATGTTCAGTGTCAGTGCCATGAATCAGGAGAACAAGAGAAAATCAGCACTGGGCCCCCAGGAGTTCACAGATTTAAGGCAGGTAAGCACTCTGTTGAGTGGGGACAATTGTGATGGAGGGAAAAAACAGAGGGCTAGGAGCTAAAACATTAGGGAGACCTGCTTCAGATCTAGTAGACAAGGAAGACCTCTGTGGGACTCAGCAGTGGCTGGAAAGATGTGAGGAGATGGCTGGCTGTATTATCAGGGGTGGGTTGGAGGAAAGTCCTTTCTAGACAAGGTTAACACCATATACAAAGGCCTTGAGGCCAGAAAGAGCTTAGTTAAGTTTAGGAATGGAAAGAAGGCTAGAATTTACTAAGAGGGAGCACGGGGAGGGGAGGTGGAGTGGGGGAAGGTGGTGGATGGTGAGGCCAGGAAGACAGGTGAGGGGCTGGCTGGGTCCCTCCTTGCTCATCTGATCTTATCCGTTTTCCCAGGAGGCCTCCTAAGTGCTATAGCCCTCACAGCTTGGTGGGTGGTGATGCTTTTTAGAAATCTCCATTTTCTAAGAGCTTCCCGACATGTAGCCTAGGCTTCCTGGCTTCTGCTTTTGCCTCTGGGGCTGGGCCTCCAGGGGCTCCAGCAATCCCTGCCAACAGAAGCTCGTGTTTTCAGCCTGCTATCAGGCCCTCAATCGGGAAACAGGGCCCCATTTCCTCCTGGGACTTCTGAGCCTGCATCCCAGGCCTCAGGTGCCTACCTCCACCCAAGGAGACTCAGGAAAAGCAGGGCGAGCCGAGGGTGTGACTGGTATGGGCTTCCCCCAGCTCAGCATATATATATGGGGACGTGGGTGTTACTGGCAGTGCCTGCAGCTGCGCTGGCTGGGAGGCGCAGCCCAGCACCCACACCAGGCACACGCCCATGACATCACCCAGGCTCGCCTCACTCGAGCCTATTTCTGTCAACACTCATGCTTCAACATGCTCCGGCGACACCAGTACCTGTGCCTGAAGTGAGGGGGTGGTGGAGTCCCAGCCCAGCTGCCCCTCTGGCTCTGTGAGCCTGACCCCATAGGTGTTTACTTACCAAACACTTAGAGCATCACTTGACATACAGTAAGCCCCATAGAACTGTTTTACCCCTGGTGACTCATTTACTTTTCGTGACAGCCCTAAGATAAGTACTTTTTTTTTTTTTTAACAACTTATTTATTTATGGCCAGGCTGTGTCTTCATTGTTGCATGTGAACTTTCTCTACCTACGGAGACCAAGGGCTACTCTCTGGCTGCGGTGCGCAGACTTCTCATCGCACTGGCTTCTCTCATTGTCCTGCACGGGGCTCTAGCATTTACACTCAGTAGGTGCAGCTCACGGGCCTAGTTGCCCCGTGGCATGTGGAGTCTTCCTGGACCAGGAATGGAACCCTCATTCCCTGCATTGGCAGGCGAGTTCTTAACCACTAGACCGGGGAAGTCTGAGATAAGTACTCTATTATCCTCATTTTACAGAAGGAAAAACTGAGGCCCAGAGAGATTAAGCTAAGAGGCAGCAGAGATGGGATTCAGGCCCATCCAGAGTCCACATGACGTTGCCTTCCACCTGGGTATGAACATGCACTATTTTCTTACCCCTTCTGTAGTACCCATACTTGATGTGTTTTCTGTTTTTAGTTGTTTGGTTACATCTTGTTCCAGGTTGTATTCTTTGGGAAGCCTCTGTGATGGAGGTTAGTGTGCAGGGTGTTTTCTCATGACACGTCCTTGGGATCAGCACTAGGTCAGGGAGGGAAGGAAACGCAAGGGGGCAGTGGGAGAAGTGGAGCTGTGATGCAGGTCTGGTGGCAGCCTCAGCCTGCCCCCAGGGAGCTTCATTGCAGTCCCTCCACCAGCCACTGAATGTGGCCTGTCCTGGGCCGAGTGCAGCCTCAGATGTCTGCAACCACAGTGGTCTTAGGGGGCTGACAGTCTCCTAGCAACAAGCGCTCCCCAGAGGAGAATCTGAGTGGCACATCCTTGTGCCTGCCACAGATGTCTTCTTTCTCAGTCTTAAGTACTCCGAGCATTTCCTCAGTTCAGTTCAGTCATTCAGTCGTGTCCGACTCCTTGTGACCCCATGAGTCGCAGCACGCCAGGCCTCCCTGTCCATCACCAACTCCCAGAGTTCACTCAGACTCATCCCCATCGAGTCGGTGATGCCATCCAGCCATCTCATCCTCTGTTGTCCCCTTCTCCTCCTGCCCCCAATCCCTCCCAGCATCACAGTCTTTTCCAATGAGTCAACTCTTCCCATGAGGTGGCCAAAGTACTGGAGTTTCAGCTTTAGCATCATTCCTTCTAAAGAAATCCCAGGGCTGATCTCCTTCAGAATGGACTGGTTGGATCTCCTTGCAGTCCAAGGGACTCTCAAGAGTCTTCTCCAACACCACAGTTCAAAAGCATCAATTCTTTGGCACTCAGCCTTCTTGACAGTCCAACTCTCACATCCATACATGACTACTGGAAAAACCACAGCCTTGACTAGACGGACCTTGGTTGGCAAAGTAATATCTCTGCTTTTGAATATGCTGTCTAGGTTGGTCATAATTTTCCTTCCAAAGAGTAACCGTCTTTTAAATCACTGCAGCCACCATCTGCAGTGATTTTGGAACTCAAAAAAATTAAGTCTGACACTGTTTTCACTGTTTCCCCATCTGTTTCCCATGAAGTGATGGGACCAGATGCCATGATCTTCATTTTCTGAATGTTGAGCTTTAAGCCAGCTTTTTCACTCGCCTCTTTCACTTTCATCAAGAGGCTTTTTAGTTCCTCTTCACTTTCTGCCATAGGGTGGTGTCATTTGCATATCTGAGGTTATTGATATTTCTCCCGGCAGTCTTGATTCCAGCTTGTGTTTCTTCCAGCCCAGCGTTTCTCATGGTGTACTCTGCATATAAATTAAATAAGCAGGGTGACAGTATACAGTCTTGATGTACTCCTTTTTCAAAAATATGTTACCATAAAAATGGGATATGCTATTATCTGAAGGAAGAATGTAATTCAATGAATATGGGTTAGCACAGCTGTGGTGATTGAAAATCAAATTGAGCTTCCTGGTATCCAAAGCAGAAACTTCATATTCTGATAACTGATTCCTTGGGGAGAAAGATTTTCCTGGGGTTAAATCATAAGGGAAGTTTCTCAAGGGGACACTTACTTGATTGAAATAGTAGAGAATGTTCTCCACAGATTAACAGCAAATCCCCACCCAGTTTTCATTCTTCCTTGTTATGACCTTGAGTGACTATAGAAGGTATAAAAGTAAAGCGCAGCTCCTACCACAGTTGAAGGTAGGCAGATTTATATACTTGCAGCGTCTAATTTAATGCACATATGAAACTTTATCCCTCTTCTTTAAACTTTTCTTTAATTTTTACTTAGTAGTATCTTAGGTTAGGTGGCTGACCAGCCCTTCTCATGGGTTTGAGTCAGTCAGCCTGCACCTAGGCCTGCACCTGGTGCTTAGTCACCTGGTGCTTAGTAAGTACTCACCTTGGTGCACCTTGAACTCCCATCCCTCAACCTGTCATCTTGGCTGTTAAGCTTTGGTCTCCAGTATCCATCCATGGCTCCACCTTGGTCACTGGGCCTCCCACTTTTTAGGTCTCATCCTCCTGCACACCCGTGATATACTCTTAGCCCCTCGAGAGCCTCGTGTTTTCTGTCGCTCGAGGGGAAACCAGGCCAGGACTCTGTGCTCCCTGCAGACCCTGCTTCCCCTCTGCTGATGGCCCCTCTCAAGGGACCCAGATGTCGAGGCAGGAGAGCTGGACTCCAGGGACACTGTAATTGCCTTTCTGCAGGCAGAGAAGGGGGCCCTAGCTAGCCAGTGTGGCCCTGGCCAGGTCGGACCCACTATTTTTCCATCTTTTCTGCCCTTCTTCCAGCACATATTCCTGATGCCACCCCTGTAGCAGTGAGACAGCAGAAGGAATCAGACCAAGTTCCCACTCCAGGAGAGGAGAGAGAAATGCCAACAGACGTTTGTCAGCAGAAGACATTTCAGTGTGATAAGGGCCCCTGGAGCACTGGGGAGGGACAGCTGACCTTATTAGACCTGCCAGTGGCTGTAGGCACAGTCAAGTAAGAAGTATTCTGCTCCAGATACAAGACTGTCAATCACTTGTTTTCAAAATAAGGTCACCACACATGTTTTGTGGCCATTTTTGCAACTATAGCAGAAAACTTAAAATTATCTGTTTTTTATTGTTTTTAGCTGCACTGGGTCTTCTTTGCTGCATCAGGCTTTTCTCTTGTTGAGGAGAGTTGGGGCTACTCTTTGGGATACATGATTCAGATGTCCACAGATAGCAGTTCATTTCAGTTCAGTTGCTCAGTCGTGTCCAACTCTTTCCAATCCCATGAATCGCAGCACACCAGGCCTCCCTGTCCATCACCAACTCCCAGAGTTCACTCAGACTCATCCCCATCGAGTCGGTGATGCCATCCAGCCATCTCATCCTCTGTTGTCCCCTTCTCCTCCTGCCCCTAATCCCTCCCAGCATCACAGTCTTTTCCAGTGAGTCAACTCTTCCCATGAGGTGGCCAAAGTACTGGAGTTTCAGCTTTAGCATCATTCCTTCCAAAGAAATCCCAGGGCTGATCTCCTTCAGAATGGACTGGTTGGATCTCCTTGCAGTCCAAGGGACTCTCAAGAGTCTTCTCCAATACCACAGTTCAAAAGCATCAGTTCTTTGGCACTTAGCCTTCTTCACAGTCCAACTCTCACATCCATACATGACCACAGGAAAAACAATAGCCTTGACTAGACAGACCTTAGTCGGCAAAGTAATGTCTCTGGTTTTGAATATGCTATCTAAGTTGGTCATAACTTTTCTTCCAAGAAGTAAGCGTCTTTTAATTTCATGGCTGCAATCACCATCTGCAGTGATTTTGGAGCTATTTAGTTACATATTTTACACATTTAAAGTCACACATTATTTAAAATGATGTATTATGAGTATTGATTTTTTTTCCCCACACTGGCCTTTTCAATAATTATGTTCAAACTTTTTTAAAGTAGTTAATTAATTTCGGCTACACTGGGTCTTCATTTCTGCCTGTGGGCTTTCTCTGCTTGGCGGTGAACAGGAGCTACACTCTAGTTGCAGCGCGAGAGCTTCTCATTTCAGTGGCTTCTCTTGTTGTGGAGGACAGACACTCCAGGGCACGTGGGCTCAAGTAGTTGTGGCCCACTGGATCACCAGGGAATTCGCTGTTACAAATCAACTTTATTGAGGAATACTCTACAGAAAATGCACCCATTTTAAGTGTAAAGTTTGGAAAGCTTTGGCAAATGTATACCCCCCTGTAACCCCCACCCAGTTAAGACACAGGACATTTCCATCACCCCAGTGTTCTGGGTGCCCTTTAAGAGTCCGTCTCCTGCTCAACTCAGCAACACATACAGTAAAATTGGAGCAATACAGAGACTAGCATGGCCCCCGCACAAGGATGACACGCAAATTCGTGAAGCGTTCCATATTAAAAAGAAAAAAGTTGACCTCCCCTGCCCCCAGTGGGCAACCACGAAGTCTACTTTCTGTCACTACAGGTTAGTTTCACCTGGTCTAAAATTTCATGTCAGTAGAATCACAGAGTGTGTGCCCTTGGGTCTGTGTTCAGTATAATGTTTTTGAGATCCATCCCTGTTGCTGCAGAGAAAATACTTCACATCAGTATGTGATGCTGTCAACTGGAGATTTTAACCTAAGCATAATTACTTTTCTGTATAACATTAAATAGCTTTCTTTTTATTTCTTCTGTAGATACGTATCAGTGATTGACGTAATCCCCACTTAGACTGTATTGCTTTAAAAACATTACAGAAATTTTAAATATGCATAAATGGAGACAGGACAGCATGGTGAAATGCGCTCATCAGCCAGTTTAACTATGAACTCTTGGCCACTCTTGTTTCGTGTCAAACTCGACCCACTAACCCATTCCATATAATTTTGACACTAATCTTAGCTCTATAATGTTATTTATAAATATTTCAGTGTTTTTATGAAAGACGCTTTAAAAACACATACATAACCGCAGTGCCATTTTCAAACCTGGAAAAAATCAACACCGTATTGCTATTTAAAGTGAAGAAACCTGTTCAAATGCAGTGTTTGGGATTGTGAGAAATAATTGCCCTGTCTGTGGTAAATTTCTTTGCTTCCTTGTTTACTGGTTTTGTCAGGGGACTACTTACAATCATCCAAAACTAGTTTGACTGAGGTCATTTCAGGATAATGTGTTTTCTCCAAAAAGTGCTTTTTGGTTCAAAACAAGTTGAGAGAACAACCCATTATATGAGGGATTTTGTAAAGACTGAAATGTAAGTAAAACTCCTTTTCTAAGGAAAAAAAAAATTTTTTTTTCCTTAAGTTTTCCAAGGAGGAAATAATACCTGTATTCAATGTATGTGGGAATTAGAAGGTGATACCAGAATTGGTGATTTTATCCAATACAAGAGAGAAAGGTGTGAAGGATGATGGCTGCGCTTGGTTCCAGTTGGGAGACAGAGTGGACGGTGGTCCCTTTCCCTGAGATGCTAAACCAAGCCCAGTGGGCTGGTCGTGGTAGGTCCTGAACACGGTTCTAGAGCCCGTGGACATCCCTGCCAAAGTGTAGTTGGCAGTGTGTGTCTGGATCTCAGGAGAGGGGTCTAGGCTGGAGGCAAAGATGTGGGGCTCGTCACATTCAAGCGTGAATGAAATCAGCTAGGCTAAGAAGAGAACCTCAGCAGCTAAGAACCTGATAGAGGAGGTAACAGAAACCACAGCCTGAGACGAAGGGATAAATCAGGAGAGGGTGGCACCATGGAAGCCAGAGGAGTGCTTTAAGGGAATGATGCTGTTTATGTGAGATGTCCAGGAAAGACAGACCTGTATAGAGAGGGTAGATGCGTGGAGGCTGGAGGTAGGAGTGGGGATTAACTGTCCCTGGCATGAGGGATCTTACCGAGGGGATGAAGTTCTAAAACTGACGTACACTGATGGCTGTGCCACTCAGTAGTTACTAGAAGTTACCGTACACTGGAAATGGGTGGATTTTATGACACGTGAAGTATCACTAGCGATGTTTGAAAAGTGTCTGGTGCCACAGCGAGTTTGAGATGCAGAAGCAGCAGAGCCTGGTTAGTGGTTTGGTCGCTCATTCCTGGGTGACGGGTCAGAGTGGAAGGGGATGCTGGAAGCAAGATGGGGCGAAGCTAGATGCAGGGGGTGGGCGAGTGACTGGGTGGTAGAGGTGACTCATTCCAGGTGCTTGTTTGTGAAAGAGAGGGAGGGAGGGGGTGGTGGCTGAAAAGGGCTGGGAGCTGTGGTTCTTTAAAAAAAAAAAAGTGACAGAGGCCTGAGGTAGACTTGACAGGGAGAACAGACAGGACCTGCTGACAGGATGTGGGGGTGGCGGTGAGGGAGGAAGGGGCCAAGCCAGCACCAGCTTTCTGGCTGGGGTGGCACATGGACGCGGTCTCCCTCTGCCCACAACTGGACCCCAGCACCAGGGAAGGGCCAGACAGGAGAGGGTGGGGCAGACCCTGCACTCCGACCTTAGGGCTGGAAGTGGGAGGAGGGAACCTGCCTGCCAGATGCCTAGGAAGCAGGGTGGGGGTGGTCCTCCTGACCACCCTTCAGGATTCTCTGCAGTTGGCCCAGCCCCAGCCCAGAGGTTCAGAGACCATCAGGGAGATGGCTGTCCTCCAAGAATATATCCCTAGCTGGCAAGCTAGAGGACTTAGGGCTAGCTAAATGACCGGTTCGGACCACTCTGGCCTTCCTGTCACCTGCTCCTTTTGACCAGGAGATTTAATCTTTCAACTTCATCGCAGACTTAGCTATAACCTAGGATGAAAGGAGGAACAGTTTTTGTAGGGATTCTGACAGACTCGGGTACTGGAGCACTGAGAAGTGGTTCCAGACCGCTCCCTCTCTCAGTCAGCAGGATATCTGTCTGGAGAGAGCTTCTGGGATTCAGTGTTTTAACTGGCTTAGTATCCGTAATTCCTGCCATCCTGATGGTAACTTAGCCATGTAAGTAGGCCCAAAGAAGCTCCTTACTGCTTCTCACCAGCACACAAAGAAGTGTTCTAAAATCTGCTTCCCGAATACACTTCTTCCACTTTGCTCAATAAACCTACCCTAGGCTCCAAATATAGGTTCTTGCACCGCACCTGTTCTAGCTTTTCTGTACCCGCCCTCACTTCCTGGGCCTGCCGCCTTCTAAGGATGTGGACTTTGGCTCCCTCCCCTTCAGCCCACACCCACGGTGGCAAGACAAGATGCAGCCCCAGCTCCTGGGGAGAGAGGCACTCTTGCAGCCGGGAGCAGGCAGACCACATCCCACACCAAGGCCCAGCCCTGGAGCCCTACTCTGGCCCGGGGCCCTGGGCTAACACAGAGGCAGACACCAAGTTTCCGTTAAGTTGTAGGAATTTATTTTAAATAACCTACAGTTGATTAAAAGGGAATTCATGATAAAAATAGAAGATACTTGAGGAAAGATGTGGGAAATGGACTCTGCACACACGCTAAACTAACAATGCCTCTAAAACTAATGATTATAGCAAAAAATGTCTTCACATTAAAATTCTGCTTTTTATGTGTTTTTTCCATTTTTTACACAATTACAAAAGAAAAAATAAAAGCCCTAGAATCTTGATTATTTTTCCTTTTTTTTTTTTTGACCAAATACTCATTTTCCTCTAAATTTTTTACCTGTGGAACTTTTATACAATAATATCTTTCAAGTGAAAGAGTGGAGTTTTAAATGAAAAAGATGGGTATCTGAAAGGGCATAGAGAATGCTCAGAACAAAGGATGATGGGAAAATGGGTTTCAGTCACTGATTATTTATTATCCTTAGACTCGCTCACCCCTCATCCCTCCCCAGCCCCAATCTACACGATCTTTAAGATCAAGAAAAAGGTTTAAATATTTTAAAATAATTAAAAAGAAATAAAAATTCACATTTAAAAAGGAACACTCAAGTCAGGAAATATTTTCCCATCATGCTTTTCTGTGAACAGGTGTCTGAACCAAAACACTGCCGATGTCACGACTGCTTCAAGTTTAATGAAAATTGATTCCCATGACAATAGATAGTGACAACTCTAACAGGTGCGTTGGGTTTTTGTTCTACTTAATTTTAAATTCCTGAAATGGGGGAGAGGGGAGTTTAGGAATTCATTTCTATTAAAATATAGAAGTTATTGCAAAACCCTAACTGTAAAAACGCACCAATATAATCGGACTTTGTATACAGTAGCTAAGAGAATCCAAATGTTTCAGTGAAACAGTGAATTTGCCTGGCAGAACTCTGACAAATTCCCATCCACTTGACCCCTTGAAAATAAAAACAAAATTCAAAACAAATCATACAGCTAGAATTTTGATATCTGAAATATTTTTAAATAAGTTGTCCATAGGACAACTGGCTCAGCTCTCCCTTATAATATCTTTTCTCAAAAGATGTTAGTTAAGACTTGCTGCCTCTTTCCCTCGGGTGTGAGGGCAAGCGAGGCTCACAGTTTATCCATCTTTCCCAAACCACACTGTTCCTTTTCACAGAACTCTTGCCCCTCAAGACTGGCTAGAACTCGTAGTCCTCATCAGCCATGTCGATGGCCCAGGCAAACTTCTCCCGCTGGGTTTTGTTGTAAATTTTCTCAATGGGAACCCCCCACTTCTTGCACCTGCAAACAAGGGAGAGAGAAGGGGGGTCAGTGTGTCTCAGGAGACGTGGGCCAGCCCCGGGCTGGGGCCTGGATGTGCTGCCTTCTGTTCCATCTGGTGAGAAGGAGAATTAATAAGGTACCAGACATATTCTTAGGGCTTCATGTGCTTGACTCACTGAATCCTGACCTTCTAAAGTAGGTACGATTGCAGGTGTACAAATGAAAAAGGTACAGATGAAAAACTAAGACAAGTTAGGTGATGTGGTTTCATTCTCATGTAGCTAGTGAGCATGGAGCTGAAAAGTGAATCCAAACACGCTGGCTCCAGAGTCCACGCTCTTCACCATTATACTCTATTGCCTCTCAAAGCCAACCAAACCTCCAGCACCAGACAGGACATAAAGAAAAGAAAGGGGACAAGAGCTGGCTGGAACCCCTGGCCCACAGGGAATGGTTGCTCCTCTTAAACCCAGAAACTAATAATTCAAGTTAACTAATAAGCATCTTTAAAAAAAAAGTCATTTATTTTGGATATTTTATTGGGGGGGGGTTAGTTTACAGGGAAACAAGCAAACAGTGGTGCAAACTCTGCATAGGTTGCTCAGATCTGTATTCTCATTTTTTCTATTTCTTTTCTCCTTATTTGTACCTTCTTTCCTTCACTTAAAAAAATATTTTTTTATTGAGAAGTTAAAGTTTAGGCAGATGGGCTCATTTTTATTTTTCCTTAAATAAGGACTAAGAGTCTCCATTTTTGTCCTAAAGTTCCACTAGGGGTGGGGACCATACCTGCCTTAGCAGATACAATAACACTCTAAAGTGGTGTAACAGTATTGACCATTTCAGACCACCCAGGATGTCCCAATGCATTTGCAGTGTACACAGCAGAAGACAGAGGACACTCTTAAGTGTGCAATGTAGGACCTGTGTGTGAGAGCTGACAATGCTCTCGGAACCCCATCACCCTTCCCAAGCCCAACCCCATCACCCTTCCCAGGTGGCCTTCAAGAAGGGCATGGTGCTTACCAAGCCACGGTGATCCTTGGGTCCAAATAATTGAGTTTAGAGGTTCCCAAAGCAATCTGTTTATTCTCCTCTCGGTCTGTGGCCTGAACTTCAAGCTTCATCAGCTGTTCCTCCAGCCTCTGGACAGCCTTCTTCTTTGACTCTACAACCCTGGAAGAAAGGAAGTCATCAGGAACTGGGCCTAGCCTCTGGACAAGAGTACCATATCCCCACATTGCCACCCAGGGGTAGTAAAAGCAGAAAAGCCACAGGCCCAGACATTTCTAGAATGTCACTCAGAAACCCTAGGAAAGCTAGGACCTCTGCTTGATGCTGGGACCCTTTTCCTCTCTCATGCAACGCCCAGCTTTGCATTACACCAGGCACGTACTTCTTGGTCTTTGCATCCTTCAGGACTTTAGCATCAGCCTTAGCACTTTTCAGGTCTCTTCGGGCATCTGCTAGCTGTTCCTTCTTCGCATCAATCTGGGTAGGGAACAACAGTAAGACTCAGGAATAAAATAAGTCGAGAGAGAAAACAGGATTCCTTAATAGAAGATGTCTTCACCAAGCAGGCTGTTCTTGTTAAAACACCCAGGGGTGGCTTCATGACGGCACAGAGTGGATATGCAGCGGGTGCTAATTCCAATGCTACTTGACTGTTTATATTCTTCAGTCACCCTTGAAGAGATGAAGGTTTTATGGCAATGACTCTGGGACCCATTAATCTAGAAACTCAGGGAAAGAACCACTGGGACTTGGAGTGTGGGTTCTAATCTTTCAATCAGAGAACACTTTGGTTTTAGATACTGGGAAGAGGATGACAGGTGAAAGCTGTTTATCAAATGGATCCTGTCCCAGGTTGTCACCTCCATCCCAAGAATCCTGCAGGAGATACTGTTTATGAAGCTAAGAGTCCCTACATCTACTGAGTTCAGCTCATTCCTTGGATTCTACCAGCACTCTGAGAAGAGCTGCTAACTCCTCCGGGGGGCGGGAATGCACTGAAGAGAATACCCAAGGGACTAGAAAATGGCGATTAAAAGGTACCCAGGAAGCCAAACCACTTAGCCTCATCTGTTCCAAGCCAATACTTGGCATGGCCTGGCTTTGGCATCCTGTTTTTAAAAGGCGAGAAAGCTGAGACAGGAAGGAAATTCAAATAGTTATCATTCAAAGCAGATTTGAAAACTTTTTAGCTATGGAGCTCTTTCTCCAAATGAAATCTCCCGAGGCCCCAGTCGTTAAAGGAGGAGAAAAGGACAGTCGCAGCCACTCTTGCCTGAGAGCACTGGTTCTGCATTCTCAGTTCCCGCTTGAGGACAGCAGCAGGCAACACCGTGGGGCTGGGGCCCCAGAGTGGTGAGCTCACAGCTGGGGCAGGCGAACCCCAACCTGCTAATCACCGTGCTAACCTGAAGATCAAGGGAACCGCTGCAGAATAAATGCACGCCCGACTGACATACACTGGGCTGTTCTCTCAGCCTGGCATTGTCTGTTAGATTTACACATACAGCCCAAGACTAGAAACAGAGGCCAGCATTGTGAGAGAATCATTAAATGCATTTTACTACTAATGGCTTGCTTCCAACATCTATGTTGTCCAAAGTCAAACTGAAGGAACTGACTCTACACAAAAGCATCACAGACACCACTAGCCAGATTCTTCTTAGGCTAGAAATGCAACAAACCACAATCTTTTAACCATTTCTGTGACCACTAAATTGGCAGGCTATGTCGAATTCTCTCAAAGCATTAAAGACCCCATTGATTCACTTGGCAAACAGGGGTGTGTGTTTGCTTTGTGGGCACACAGGAGAGGGTTCCTGGGCTTAGAGGGCTCGTCTGGCAGGCAGCCTGGACTGCCCAAACAGTGGTTCCAGAGTGAGACCAACAAAAGGCCTCCTCATGCTGCAGGGATGGGTCTCCTGAATTAGGTAAACACCACCTGAATATTCATGCTTTTATTTCTGGCTTGAAATGATAGCATGAGGATAGTAAATGGCACCACATGACCACTGTTAACAGAGATGCAAGGATGGGCAGCCTGGATGGGCTCTCTGCCTGCCAGTCACATGGTCCAAGGATCTGAGACGTCTGTAGACACATTCTTATGTACTGTGGATGTGTGCACTCCTTCAGCAAAGCCAGGTGGCATGTGAAGCATGAACTGCAGGTTGTGTCTTTTGACCCGTATGTACTACACCTGGGTACGTATCTGGAAGAAATTTCAACAGAAGGAAAACAGCCTGGGCCTGGAAACATGTATGCAGCCTCACTCTACAGCAGTAGTTTTTAAACTCCAGCTGTCCAGGTATAGTATTTCATGAACACAGATGGAAAAGAAGCAATCTATAACCCCTAGCTGAAACTCGGAGAAGGCAACGGCACCCCACTCCAGTACTCTTGCCTGGAAAACCCCATGGATGGAGGAGCCTGGTGGGCTGCAGCCCATGGGGTCTCTAGAGTCAGACACGACTGAGTGACTTCACTTTCATTTTTCACTTTCTGCATTGGAGAAGGAAATGGCAACCCACTCCAGTGTTCTTGCCTGGAGAATCCCAGGGACAGAGGAGCCTGGTGGGCTGCTGTCTATGGGGTTGCACAGAGTCAGACACGACTGAAGTGACTTAGCAGCAGCAGCTGAAACTCACCATTTCTTCTTCAGTTATGGATGTGGGCAACTAAACATAGTATTATCAGTAATACTTATGACTTTATCACCAATAGACAGTAATGGTGGGTTATTACATTAGAATGGATTAGTTATGTGCCCATAGGTAACACAGAAATGATCATCATCAAATGCTGAGTGCCTTGCAGCTTAAAAGCTCAGTACCAGGCAGAGCTGGAGGAAGGAGAGAGGAACAGCATCTCGTTGTTTGCATGTCAGTCTCCCTCTGGGGCAGCAGCTCTGGCACACAGCCAGTATTCAACAGATGTTTGACGATGAGCTATATAAAAATATGATTCATGTGGAATGTGTAAAAAAAAATTGTTGTGCTAGGATTAGGGGAAAGGAAATATCGTTTCATCATCCTTTCAATTTAAAACAATCTAATTTGGAAACAAGTTGTATTTCTGGGCAGTGGAAACGAATTGTCAAGACTATCTTTGTATCCATTATCCTCATGTAGAAGGACAATAATTAGCAGTATTTCAAAGAGGCTACATTAAATTTAGCTTTTCAACTCAGAATACTCACTGGACAATGAATACCCAGTATTCAGTGTCTCGATCAGGAGTAACTACAATCATATTTCCATATATCTTTAGTATGAACCTTTCTTCCAGAACAGACCCAAGACTGTCCACCTGCCAGCCCAGCCCAGAGGGTGGAGTGTAAATTGCCATAGCAGACATGGTTCTTTCGATTTTGCTACCCTCCACCATCCAGATCCAAAATACCTTAGACTGCAAGTTCATCATGGACTTCTCAAAGGTTTTTGGTGGAGCCCTCTGATGGTTACAAAGAATTGCCACAGCTCGGTTGGCACGGTTATAAGACAGTATCTTTGCTGGGATGTTCTCGTCAGCTGCAAAGAAAGAAAAATGGTGATGAAGTAACAAGAGAGAACACACAGTGCGCCTTCCCCAGCGCTCCATCCTCAGGGTTTACTGGGCCTCATCTCATTCAGATGATCAATTCACGTTCCCCCAAGGCACAAGGTCAAAATCTGAGAGTCAACAGCATCACCTGCTTTCCCCAGTGCTCACCTCTCCCATCTAACCACCCAAAACAGCATGGAACTTGGACAAATAGCCTAGAGAGGAGGGTAAAATGAAGGGTCCGTAAGTTTTACATTTTAAAACCACAAGGTAGTATATCTTCTAGAAAGGAAAATAGAAAGTGTCACCTGAGAAATGTTTTCACTTGTGTCATGTAGCCTTCTTTATCACACCCTAAAATACTGACCTTCAACACACCCATCTTTGACTACTCTTAAAGGGGGACAAAAAGAAACCTCAGGGAAAGGATCTGCTCCTTTGCTGTTTTAGTAACCATGACAACCTTACTCTCTCCAATTTAATAGAACATCACAACACTTTATCTTCATTTGGTGAGCTTTTATATAACATAGATACAATACACAAAATATAGGCACTTTCAGAGAAGATAGAAAGCCCCTGTCAGCATTCCTTAAAGCTTATCTAGAAGAATAGGAATGGGGGAGACAGAACTGATCTGTTTAGCCACCTAAATAAGCCTTAGCCCTCTATTCGAGGTGTAGAGGGGAAAAGTCTCCAGTCACAATCTTAAGAAGGAAAAGTGGAACAGATCTAGGACTCAGCTGACTAAGGAGAGTGGACATCAGCAGTAAGGCTGTGGCCCCTGTCTGGCCAGGCAGTACTTACGAGCTGTGAGTTCCTTTAGCTGCTGCTGTAGCGTGATGGAGGCGTTGTATGTACGGAACACCTTGGCTGTCAAGCCCTCCATGAGATCCTGAAGATGTTTATTTAGAATACCAGTCTGGAGGAGACAAAGCAACAAAAAGGATGGGATTTAGGTAAAAGCCATACCATCCAGGTATGGCTCCTGGCAAGCCCTAGGACATTTATGCAACTACAAGTTAATTGTCCTGCCAGTGGGATAGGAAAAGGGAGAAGAATTCCAGAATACAGAGTTGCATGTACCTCCCTAAGAAGCACTTTGCTCTTAAGCAGACCACTAAAGCATATGTATCCTTCCCTATTAAGAGCTTCCCCAGTAATATTTCAGGGACAGGTGTCGGGTCTCTAGCAGTGGTGACTGAGCTTCCAGCCAAGGCTATGCAGAAGCGAGAGGAGGACAGAAGGCAGGGTTCATCCACCCCATCCCAGGGCTTTGGCCATGGATCTGTGTGTGCCTGAGGAAGGGAGGGCATGCAGGGTGCACCGGGACAGGCTAAAGGCAAAGCCCCAGTCACTCCCAGGCAACTCTCTCCTTCAGGGGCTTGGGAACCTCTGGCTGGGCCCATCTTCAACCCAGTGGGCTTTGTCCACTCACATTGAGTCTATCAAAAAGATCGTCTTCTGGCTGTTTGTTTTCCATAAATAGTTGTAAGTTCTTAAAAACCTAAAAGAAATAAGCAGAGCCTAATTATTATCTTTAGTTTGAAAGTAATTACAACAAAGCTTGGAAAAAAGAAAAACCCCACAAAGCAAAAAACAACAAAACCAAATCCATATCCTTTACCGAAATTCACCTACCATGAGTATTTTACCTCATTTTGTATTTGTGCAGTGTACATGTACACTCGTTTCCTTTCTACATCTATATGTGTATATGCACAATTATTTGTTCAGAGCCATTTCTGGGTACTTACATAATTATGCCCTTTACCCTTGAGTATTTCAGTGTACTTCCTAAGAACAGAGATATTTTCTTATATACACACAGAACTTCTCAGTTTTGTCAGTTAGATGGACACATTTTTATCCAATCTTGTTCATATTCCTATTTTGTCAGTTGACCCAATTTCCCCAGCATGGAATCCAACCTAAACTCAGGTATTACATTAATTGTCAGATCTCTTTAGCTTCATTTAATCTGGAACATTTCTGCAGCCAGCAAAACCCAGTTACTGATGAAATATCAGACTGCTGAAGGGCTGGACTGCTGGGGTACTGCACTCTGTAGGGTCAACCACAATCTATCTGGGGGCCATGGCACTGTAGCACCTGTTTCAGCCCTGGGCTGAGGGATCCAGAAACTCAAGGGCTACCTTTTTGCTGAATCAGGAGCTGGGGGAAAGTTGAGCAAAGCTACAAAAGTGACAAATTTGCAATACAACCAAGGGATACTAAAGAGTGGTTATATCATTAAAACAACACAATGGGATAAACATAATGTGCAAGTTGTGGTGAGGACCAACTCTTTACAGCATGCTCTGTAGCACAGGTGAGGGGTAAAGGGCAGGGGCTAAAAGGAGGTACACAGGACACCAAACAGTACCTCTTCACTCTTTCACGCACAGGAAAACCACTGAACAAGGAATGAAAGTAAAAGCAGGCCAGGGAACTCAGGCCACATGAACTTACTCGCTTCTCCACGGGGACTTTGTTGTAGTATCTGATTGAGTCCTTTCCCAGGAAGTCAAACTCCACCACGTACTCCTGACCATCCAGCTCCGGGTGCAGATTGATGTGCTCCACACGAAGCGAGCAGCAACCTACAGTGTCTGCTGTTTCTCCTTCCTCCTTCTCGTTGCCTGCTCGGAGAGCAAGCTGCCCCAGGAGGAGATTGCGGGGGGGTGGGGAGGGGGTGCGAGGAGAAGATAAGCACGAATGAAGAACTTCAATATCATACACTGTCTAGGAAACCCAAATCAGAAGCATCCCAAGTCTCTTTGGGGCCAGGCAATCAGTCTGCAAGGCTCAGGAATTCTGGATCTGCACTGTTGCTTCTTCCCTTATCAAATACAGTGTGGAGAGAGAATCAAGGGCTATTAACTTTCCCCAAAAAACATCTTCCTACTCTGTCGTCTGAAATGGGGATGGAGGAAAGAAGATATTTAAAACTGGGCAATCAGACTCAAAAAGCTAGTCTCCGAATTTTTCTTAATTTTTTTCCTGAAACCTTTTTTAAACCCTTTTTTCCTGAAACAGTGCAAGAAACTGATCTCAAAAGCACTGTCTTCCAAACTGCAGTTGTGGTACACTGGCGATCATTTAACTGATTTTCATGAATTTGTGTGCCATCCTTACATAGGGGCCACGCTAATCTCCTCTGTATCATTCCAGTTTTACTGTGTGTGCTGCCGAAGCAAGCACTACTTAACCAGTTTTAAGGATTATAACCGTCCTTTTTAAAAATAAGGAATAGAGGAAAACCTATCAGAATTCTCTGCTCATAGAAAGGCTGAGCACTGTTTTGTGTGACATTTGTTTCACTTATACACAAACACAAATATACTTATATGTTGGGTTGTGATATAAAATATTTTGAGGGGTGCCACATGGTCAGAGTTTGCAAATGTCAGTCTTTCTGGCACACTCAGACTCATGAAAGTCCTTCTATTAGACAGACTGGCGACAGCAGCGGTCAGTCTGACATTGAACACCTGTCTCACCACTTCTACCTTCCTTACTAGGCTAGAGACTGGGTGAGCAGGATGACAGATTACTGGGCTGTCACTGCCTCTCCAGCAGTACTTAAAAGCACAGGGCCTGGAGGAATACATGCCTCCTCCATCTTCATGAAGATGAACATGGTAGGCAGTATGACAGGAAGATGCCCTCACCTTATCAATGAAGTACAGGGCTACAGCTCTCTGCCGGACTTTCATCTCTTTGGACTTCCAGTCTTCCCGATACTGGTTCCGGATCTTATCCACACACTTCTTCAGCCTCCGAGCAGTCTCATATTTCTGCCAGTCTTTCTCACCCTGCAAAGACCCAGACCCAAGGGGGGATTGCTTAGGGATAGTGGAATACAGACAGACACTGAATATCCAACCTCAGAGCTCTGAACCGAAGAGAAGGAACTCGAGCTTCAGTGAAGCAAGGCATGTACCGGGTGACTGTGTGTGCTGTCCCATCCCCTGACAGGCAGAACTGGTTCCTGTCTGATTGCTAAAGAAGCCTCTGGCTTTCATTTTGTGAAATGTTTTATGTTCTTAACAAAGTCCACGTGGTATGTCCCCCAAATTAACTTCTGTCAATACAAAGGGTATAAACACCCCTAATCCCATATTAGCATCACAGTCTTGCTGCTAAATCTGTGACCCAAGAGCAGTTTTCTGCTAGGACTGAACTTCATAAAACTCAAGACAATCCTTCCCAGTTTGATGGAACTGTCAAGTAAGCAGAACCAAAGATTACAGCTTATAATTACTAAGGAACACAATGACTTCCAGGAACAGCTACAATTATTCACTATTTTCTAACTTCTGCATTTAAAAGTATTCTTGATGAGACTGAGGGAAACTGTTATTGTGAAGACAGTTTTTTTTAACATTAGAGCTTTTGGTGGCAGGTTTAAAAATTGATTCTAAAGCCAATGTAAGGTTTTTAAAAGGGTGTGAAAAGACAATCAACAGCGAGGGAAGATTTCTGTGACCTTGTTAAATGGAAAAAGTCACAAGCAAGGACTGATGATAATGTCAAGTGAGAAAGGAAAGGGGAAAAAAAATAAAAAAGAAAATCGGAGAAATCCAAAATGGCCAGGGCTTACTACAAGGCCAGAAACAGACTGCATGACATTGACACAAGGATAGAATTTAAGAACTCAAGAATCTCTGCTCTTAATTCCCCCAGCCCACAACCTAGGAGAGCTACAGTGATTTCTACCTATGACATAGACATGTGGTCTCTAAGGCCTAAGACCTATGGTCAAGGCATCTGGCCTTCTGAGCATGCAGGAGTGTGGGACACACAAAGCAAGAAATGTCTGCTACTTCTAGTTCCAAACATTCACAAATGGAAGCTTACCCAGCTACGCTGATGAGTCATTAGCACTCTTCCCCAGCTGTGTGTGGTATAGCGCTGTGTGCTTGTCTGGCTACAAAACAAGCGATTCCTTAACTACCTGTTGCTGTGGGTAGGTGATTTAGTGGTTGAGTGATACAGGAGAAATATCCAAGTTCTATATGCTGTCAATGGGAAGCTGAAAATTTCTCTCTGGTTCTTCTAAGTTTATTTTGACACTGAAGAGGGCAAATAAGAAAGAGGTGTGACAGAAGCTTTCCTCTTGTAAGTAATAAATCTCAAGACAGTAATGAATCTCCCTCACAACCCTTCTTTCACACGAAAAGGCTCATCTGCAACAGCACAGTCTCCAGTTCAGAAACAGGCTCTTTCCCATCATTCTAATGCACACAGGCCTACTAAAACCTGAGTCTGTGTCTTCATTCGCCCATTCCTTAGCCACACCACTGAAGCAAAGTTTACAAACCTAACAAGTCAGTCATTCACAGGCCATAACCACCAGACCAACTTTTCTTCACAGGCTGGCTAGGCTCCTAGCATAGGGATCCAGGATTCTCTCAAATAAGGACACAGAGATGGGAGTGATGGGAGAAGCCACCCGACTGAGCTGAACTCAACTGAACTAGGTCTAACAGCAGAGGGCTGGCTTCTAGGAAGTGTGCTTATCCCTGCAGTGTTCAGCTTCC
Source organism: Neotragus moschatus (assembly GCA_006410615.1). Classification (NCBI taxonomy): domain Eukaryota; kingdom Metazoa; phylum Chordata; class Mammalia; order Artiodactyla; family Bovidae; genus Neotragus; species Neotragus moschatus. The sequence goes on along the minus strand of SJYA01002112.1, from coordinate 6,415,816 downwards.
CTGAACAGAATTCAGCGAGTGAATGGCAATCTGAACCCCAAACACACGTAATTTAAACAAAAGACAATCAACTGGCCCTAGGTATTTATACCATGTTTAAAAATAAAATCTAACCAGCTTTCCATACATGTCCATTCTTAAATATGTTGGTCTTATTGATTTACAGAGTTCTTTATAGATTCAAATCCTTCTGAGATATAGGTAGTATTTTTTCTTCTAATACTTCCTTTCAATCTTTCACTCTAAATCTTCTAAAAAGTTTGTTACACATTTTAAAGTATACAGTTAGATCAGTTTTGACAACCCATAACACAAGTAACCCACACCCTATCAAGTTAAGAGAGTATTTGTCAATCCACAAAGTTCCCTCATATGTTATATGGTATATTCTATGATGACCCCTAATGTGTCTCACTACACTGTACTGTATTTATTCTGACGATGGACTCCTGGGATGTTTCCAGTTTTCAACTCACATAAATACAGCATTATGAACATTGCTGTGCAGTCTTTGTGGACATATGTTTTCATTTTTTTTGCAGCAGAAATACCTAGAACTGGAAGCAGCAGTTTGCTGCGGGTTACATCTGCACTCCGCTGACAGTGATGACGAGTAGTGCTCTTTCAAGCGCTTTTACATTGGCCGTTCCTCTGTTTTCTAAAGCATCCAACTTTTGCTCTTTTATTATGATGTTTTTTATTATTGAATGATACGAATTCTCTGTATATACAGGATACAAGCCTTTGTCAGCTATACATGTTGCAAATGTTTTCTCCCTGTTACCTATGTATTTATTTTCTTAGTAGTGTCCTTTGTTGAACAAAAGTTTTTAAATGAAGTTCACTGTTTCACTGTTTATTGTTTACTCTATGTCCAAGAAATCTACTCCAAGGTCATGAAGATGTTCTGACATGACATCATCTAGAAGCTTTAATGGTCTAGCTTCTAGCTCTTTTACGCTTTAAAATTTAGAACTGTATACTAAGAAGTCAGGTTCAGAACATAATTTTTTAAAATAAGCATGTCTTATTTTCTCCTTCTAATAAAACTCACCAAAATATCAGAACTTCCCAAGACTATAAAGTGTTATAAAGGCATTTTTCTTCCAGCCTGTAATCCCCAGATGGTTACATTTAAAAGGTTGTAGATACATACATCTTTGAAACTCCAGAATTATAGGTTCTAAAGGGAAAAACCAGAGATGTGTATTTGGCACTGAGAATATTTTAGTATGACTGAATGCAATGTGACAGCAACAGTGATCCTGAAGGTTGCTATACTTCATTTACAAGTAAAATTATGAATTTTATTTGTAAAGTTAAAACTGGTTTGAGGAACCTTAATTTTACTAAGGCTGAACCTCAGGTTATAAGACCAGATAATGGTTGGCAGAGGTTGGACTTAGTGGCTGAATACCTACTATAAGCAATCCTTTTGTAACCTCTATATCCATGGTTTATCTGGGATCAGAGAGTTTTGTTGAAAACACAGGTTCCAGAGAGCTATCATTTCCCCTGCCATTTCAGATTCTATGGGTACCAACTACAGAGTAGAAGAAGAAAGGAATGGAAACACTTGCAAGAATATGTCTGTTTAATGGAAATCCTGGGAGGAAAAGCAGAACAAACCAAGATGAGCACACACAGATGTGAATGAGCTCAGGACAATCTTATCAGTAGCTGGACCATGTGTTACTATGACTCTCAAAAGTCTTGATCCTTTCAATGACCTATGAGACTGGAAGTACTGTAACCCTGGTTAAGACCGCAAGTAGACCAATCCAAGTTTCTAGAAAGGGGCAAAGACAGGATACATCAGAAGGACACATTTCAGCTGTGCTTTTTACCTTTCACAAACCAAAAGTTTTCAATTATCAAAAATGCGTAAGTCACATCATACTTGAGTTAAATTCCTTGATGGAGCAGAGATAGAGTAGAAAGGTCTAGCAATATTACATGGGAGAAATGAATGAACAAAATATAGGTACAAAAGCAAACAATCTTAGGAGAAATCTCAGGAGGCTGAGCAGAAAGGTGTGCCCCATGACGGTAGCCTCCTATAAACTGGACCCAAAGTCTTCCATGAAGTAAAACCACCAATTACCACCCTTCACCCTCTTTGACAAAAATGTACTCTTTATAGACCTCTGGGTCAGATCAGGTCAATGAATTCATGCTTTAATCATCACTTTCCTCCAAACACACAGCAATGGAAGTGCTTCATGCAAAAGGGGCCTTATCGTTTTTTATACAACCTGAAGCCAGGGGCTGTGTCAACTTGGGCTGAGCTAGGCTAGACTCCCTTTTAAGACAGGAGGCGTGAGCAGAGAAGTGCAGAGCAAAGAGAAAAGAAAAGGGAATGATACAGAAACAAAAACTACTTCCCAGTCAATAGGGCTTACAAACTAATTCCAAAATATATGAGGAAATGGGTTAGAAGAACTGTCAACAAAAATAATTAGTACATGAATTCACTTAAGGTAACATTTTTTAAAGAATAAAGATTTTCAGGAGAGAAAAAAAAAAATCTACTAAAAATTAGGACTCCAAAAGTGATAAAATAAGCACATGTCTTAAATGAAATGAAATCAAGTAAATTTGAAATAAAAATAATTAGAAATCCTGAAAAAATATAATTGAAGCAAATTACAGGAGGGGTAAATTTTAGATTAGATATAATCAAACAGAGAATTAGTGAGTAGAAGTAAGTTCTTGGGAACTCTCCCCAAATGAAGATCAGACCTAAAAAGATAAAGAAATAAAATGCAAAGGAATGGTAGAAACTGTGGAAGAAATGATGGCTGAGAGTTTTCTAAAATAAATAAAGCCCTAGGATTGACAGTCTAGACTGAGTATCTTTAAAAATATATCTGTACTTAAAAAAAAAATATATATATATATATATACACACACACACACACACACATATATATATACAGGAAATGAAAAGTAAAAATTTGTTTCTATTTATAGGCCACTTAACTGTCTATATAGAAACTCCAAAAGATACAGACACTTTTAGAATAAGAGTTCAGCAAAATTGCTAGATAGAAAATCAATATTAAAAAATCGACAGCATTACTACTCCAGTAATAACGAACAAAAATGTAGTAACAACAACAAATACTTAAAATTCAATAGCACAAGAAACTATAAGGCCTCTTTAAAAAGATTTTAAACCTGTGTAAAACCTTTACGGAAAAAATTAGGACATAATATTGAAGGATATATTCAAAGACATGAGTTAATGGAGAGGCATGTAACAGGTTCATGGGTGAGAAGATTCAATAAAATAATCTCAATATTTACCCCCTGTTAACCTATAATTTCAAGACTTCCCTGGTGGTCCATTGGCTAAGACTCTGTGCTCAGAATGCAGGGGGTCCTGGATTCGATCCTTGGTGAGGGAACTAGATCCCGCATGTTGTGCCTAAGAGTTCACATACCTTAACGAAAGATTCAGCATGCTGCAACTAAGACTCGGTGCAGCCAAATAAACAAAGTACATGTTTTTTTTTAAATCTGCAGTTTCAATGCAATCCTATAAAAAAAATCTCAATAGCCTTCACTAGAACTTGACAAATTTATCTCAAAATTAATGTGAAAAAGTAGAGAGCCAAGACAATTTTGAAGAATGAGACAAAGAAAACTTGTCCTACTCAATAGTAAGACTTCATAAAGCTACAGTAGGTCAGACAGTGTGCTACTGATGAAGAAACAGACAACGGGACAAAGAGCCCAGAAATAATACGACATACATGTAGAAACGTGATGTATGAGAGAGGGGTGAACACAACTAACTTGTTCTGGGACAACTGGTTATGCATTTGGAAAAAATATATTGTGTCTCAACCTCAAACCATCTACAAAAATACATTCTAATGGATCATAGATCCAAACATCTTTTAAAGAGCAAAAGTTTAGAAACGATGGCAGAGATATGGAAAAAAGAAACTTGAGCACGATGTTGGGAAGATGGTGGTGAGGTAAATTGGTTTCAGTACTTCAGAGAACAATTTGGAAATATCTAATAAAGAATCTTTAAAGAAAATTTTCATCTATATACACAAGGAAAATGTGTTTATTCCAGCACTATTTATATTAGGAAATGATTGTAAACTCTAATTAAATGTTTGTTGACAAGAGAACAGATGACTTTTTATATAATAAATACTATGTAATAAATAAAAATGGGTAAATTAGAAATATGTATCAAGATAATAAACTCTCAAAACCAAAGGGTGGTGAAATAAGTTGCCAAATGATCTCAATAAATATCTAACTTTAAATCAAACCTTGTAAAACAATACTACATGGTGTTCATGGACACATAATGTACTAAAAATACACACAAGAATGAAAACATTAAATTCATTTTAGTATTCTCCAGGGAAAGAGATAAATGTTACCTAGTGAGCTTCAGCTATGTTTATCACAATACTTTTTATGAAATGAAGCAGTTGAAAAAATAGGACATGATGTTAAGGTTTGACATGGGCAGATGGATGATTGTCATATCTATTTTTGTATATTGGAAATATATCATTGAAAATAAAATCCTTATTGCTTGTATCTTTCCACTTTTATCTAAAAAGAGACTCTTATCTCCTGCTGGCAATGCACTTAAAAAAAACTATTTAACACACTGTCAAAACCTCAACCTCTGAAGATCTATTCTAAGTCAGAGATAACTGAGGACAGGCAGAAAGCTTAGGAAACCACATTTATTTCCCCCTCAACAGTACCACTCTCCAAGCCTTTAACCATTTTTAATGACTCAGGGTCGCAATCCAGCTGGAGTGAGCCACTCTGCACTGGACATAAGGCTCTAGGCAGGGCCTACGTCTACGTGACTTTCTAGGTTTACTACCATAATCATTACTCAGAAACCTGCTTAAGTCCTTACAGTGCATAGGAGGTGTCTGGATATTGTCTGAATGAATTGGCTGGCTCTCCTCAGATATGCAGATGACACCACCCTTATGGCAGAAAGTGAAGAAAACTAAAAAGTCTCTTGATGAAAATGAAAGAAGAGAGTGAAAAAGTTGGCTTAAAGCTCAACATTCATAAAACTAAGATCATGGCATCTGGTCCCATCACTTCATGGGAAATAGATGGGGGCTCCAAAATCACTGCAGACGGTGACTGCAGCCATGAAATTAAAAGACGCTTACTCCTTGGAAGGAAAATTATGACCAACCTAGATAGCATATTCAAAAGCAGAGGCATTAATTCGCCAACAAAGGTCTGTCTAGTCAAGGCTACGGTTTTTTCCGTGGTCGTGTATGGATGTGAGAGTTGGGACTGTGAATAAGGCTGAGCGCCGAAGAATTGATGCTTTTGAACTGTGGTGTTGGAGAAGACTCTTGAGAGTCCCTTGGACTGCAAGAAGATCCAACCAGTCCATTCTGAAGGAGATCAGCCCTGGGTGTTCTTTGGAAGGAATGATGCTAAAGCTGAAACTCCAGTACTTTGGCCACCTCATGTGAAGAGTTGTTCACTGGTAAAGACTGTGATGCTGGGAGGGATTGGGGGCAGGAGGAGAAGGGATGAGATGGCTGGATGGCATCACGGACTCAATGCACATGAGTTTGGGTGAACTCCGGGAGTTGGTGATGGACAAGGAGGCCTGGCGTGCTGCGACTCATGGGGTCGCAAAGAGTCGGACACGACTGGCCACTGAACTGAACTGAACTGCCCTTAGGGAACTCCACTACGCTTATCTAACAAGGCTCTCAACCCCAGAGACTCCTACAATCAGTGTGAACCCCACCTATGAGAGCGCACAGTCCTTGTGTATTTGGCATCTGCTCGTCTCTCTTGACCCCTGCTGCCATCATCCTAAGTCATTGCCACTTCTTGGCTGGAGTACTGCAACACCCTCCTCTTGGTCTCCCTACTTCCTGGGTCCAATCCAGTCCTCACAGAATAGCAGTCGGAAGGATCAATTGTATCACAGGTTTCTAAAACACAAATCTGGCATCATTCCCCTTTAAAACCCAGTGGCTTCCTACTGGATTTAGAGAATATAAAAAAAACTCAAGGAAGTGTTTTAAGATCTGGCCTGCATCCCTGTCTCCAGTCCCCTCCTCATCGTATCTCTCTTGATCATTTTACTCAAACTATAGTCCTTGAGACCACCAGTTCTTTCTTTCTTCAGAGATTTCAAAAGGTTACTTTCTTTGTCTGAAATGCCCATTCCCCTATCCTTTCCAGGGATAAATCCTGGAGAAAAAGTGCCCGACTCTTTGCGACCCCATGGACAGTAGCCTGCACCAAGCTCCTCCATCCATGGGATTTTCAAGGCAAGAGTACTGGAGTGGGTTGCCATTTCCTTCTCCAGGGAATCTTCCCAACCCAGGGATTGAACCCAGGTCTCTTGCATTGTAGACAATTTACTGTCTGAGCCACCAGGGAAGTCCATGGATAAATCCCACTTACCCTGTAAGTCTCATTTTGAACGTTACTTCCTCAAAAAGGCATTTCCTAGGCGCTGGAAGTCAGATCAAGTGCTCTGGTATACTCTCAAATGGTACCCTATATCCTCTGCAGCACTGACAACAGTTTACATTCACTAATGTGATTATGCATTATGCCTGCATATCGGATCAAGACACCTCTCTGTTCCAAGTCAATGGTTCTCCATCAAATGCAGAACATGGTCTAGTCATTTTAGTGTGGCATTTAAGGTTGGCCACAATCTGGCCTCTCAGAGATTAAATTTACCTGTAAAATCATGTACCTTAGTACATGTCTGGTATGGTTATTAAAAGAATCAAATGTCAACTTACACGAAAATAACTTTTTAACAGTAATCCAGTATCCTTCATTTTGATAATTTTTTTTTTACTGTGTGAATAATATAAAATTCACCCCAACAGTAGCGACATTTAGCATATTTACAATGTTATCCAACCATCACTTGATAATTCCTTTTGTTACTCCTTTTCATACCCCTCCTCTCTGTCCATATGACACATTGCTCTTTGAAATACCTCTCTTTTGAGACCTAACTGCAACCAAATTTCCTTTAACAAGTTGTTCCTATTCTCTAACTGCTGGGAATAATGCTCCCTTTATCTAAAGCATTTAACATTTACCTTTCTAATACAACTGAATTGGGCAACCCAATTTGCCCAGCAGGCTGTAAGCTCTTTCAGGGCTAAAACCACTTTTCATCTACCTTGGTCACCCTATAGCTCTGTGGTATTTCAGAACAGGAATATAACATGTTTCTTAAAGTGATTTTGACTTTTACTTGCCATGAGGGTTCTCTTTCTGATTCCATGCTCACTTTAAACTAAGAACAGTGTCATTTTCTAATTACACTGAAGAACATATACACAAGGGCATTTTTCATTAAGACACAGGACTATAAGCTAGAAAATGTGCAGTCTGGTCTTAAAAAGACACATGGCCTTTTTGAGCTGTGGCTTTCAAATCTTAACAAGTGTTTAATAAACTATAAACCAAGATTAGGAGGGGCTTTATTCTCAGTGCCCTGCATGTAAACAGTCAGTCTATACAGAACTAATTCCGTTTTTGTTTTTTTTTTTTGGGCGGAACTCATCTCTTAAGTTGACATTCATGTTTCCACAGTGTATCTGAGAGATTCATTCAAGCAGGGTATGCCTAGCAGGCTAATAAGAACTGCTAGTCCTTCCAGGAGAGTTTTTTCTTTTCAGTAGCAGTATCAATAAACAGTAACACATTTGTACACAACAGTTGAAGATGTGCTTTCCCAAACATTATCCCATTAAGTCGTGGTAGAATCTACTCAGATGAAGACTTAGGAAGACAAAGTATGTAAGACTCAGATTTCACAACTCCTTCTGGATTCACAGTAACTAGATTCCTTTCTTCAGAGCCCAGAAAGGTGAGGAGCGGAGGAGAACTAGCGGCAGGAAGCCAGTGCGCATTCACCGCAGTCTCGTTCGTCTGACCGCTTGACAGTAAGCAATGTGGAAGCAAGGGCTGCGTGTGTGTCTTGTTTACCAATGTAATTCCTAGCACCATGCCTACACTGTGCCAAGCTCATGCAGGGATTTCAATTAGTATCTGCAAGTTAATAAATAAGATTACAACGTGATATAGAAAATGGAAACATCTTAGGGAGGTCACCAGATAATGCTAACTATGAAAAGTACCCTTTTTTTGTGGGTGGGGATGGTTTTCAATTTGTCAAAGTGATTCTAGAGGCTGAGGACATTAGATTTCAAATAAAATGACAAGAGATTTTCAGCCCCACTAACTGGTGCAGCTCTTGGCTACCACTTACCTTGATTCGTGAGCTGGGGTTCAGCATGATGTATTTAATAGAACCTTGGATGTTCTCTGTCCAGGAGACTAGCCAAGTAACCTTGTTATCGTGTCGGACTTCTTTCCACTTATGACCTGGAGGAGGAGAAGGAACCTTGGCATCTCTGTGGAAATAAAGCAGTAGAGCAGTGAGGTGGGAAGTAGTGACCAATTTCACTTTTCATCACTGGAAGTGGATGAATCTGTGAGAGCGTATTTCCAAGCTTCCTCCTCACCAGTCACTACATGATAAGCACCTGAAGATCTATACACAGAAATACCATGCTGCTTCCAAACAGTCTTCTGTAATGTTGGGGAAAAATCCAAACTACCGAGAAAAAAGGAAGCCACCCACTTCATTTCTGGCCAAAGGACAATCTGTGCTCACTTGCTACAGTTGATGATTATATCCTCAGGCAGGATTCGTCTCTTCAGCATGCCCATCTTGGGGTGGTTGCCGCGGCCACGGAAAAGCCCGGGAGGTTCTATCTTGAAGTTGGCGATCCTCTCTCTGTGGTTGTCCATAACACAAAAGCCATATTCTTTCAGTAATTTTTCATTCTCCTCTTTGATTTTCTGGAAGACAGCCAAAAAGTACTCGAAGGGGATTCAATCTACTCTTCTCTACTTAGACATTTCTTAGCTCTTGGGCAAGAACAGGTCCAGGTAGAGAAAAGTCTAAAAGTCACTAGGAAACAAATTCAGATAAAGGAAAACCTATGAAATTCTTTTCTTTCTCACTGCATGGCTTGTGGGACCTTGTTCCCTGACTAGGGATCGAACACAGGCACCCTGCAGTAGAAGCTCAGAGTCCTAACCATTGCACACCAAGGAATTTCTGGAAAACCAGAGTTTTTTAAAAGCTTAAATATAATAAAACTCTCACATGAACATCATTTCACACGGGTTTTCTAGCACAGACACCTGCTATCGATTCTTTACTAGTATATCGGTACGTGTATTTCACACTGCGATCCTTTCTCCAAAAGACAGAAAGATTTGGAGCCTCCTTAGCCTGTGCTAACCCTTCGCTCATATTGATATACTCAGCAATTAGATTGAAGCTAAGTCCTGCTGCCTTGTGCATAAAGATTCACCTGCTGGTGACAGGTATCCTTGGCAGGGCTCTGACATGGTGATACTTATAAAACCTCCTGACATGGATTTTAGCTTGAAAAACACCCCTGAAGTGAAAAATAAAATAAATTTCACTAATTTGGAATACTGAGATGACTAAACTGAGACTGAAAAGCATGGCGCAAGTATCATTCTTACCATCTCTGTAGTAACTAATTTTTTAAACTAAAGGTCAAATAGGTACTCTCAAACAGTGAGTTATATAGAGACAACGGCCTAAATTATATGAACATGTAAATCTAAGATACTGAAATTTAAGACTTTGAAGTGCCAAGAATTCCTTAAAATACTTAACTGCCAGGTATATAAAATACTTAACTTCTAGACCTCTGCTAATCTGTTTTTTTGATCCCAGCCTTGCCTTGAGCCAAAAGAGTCAAACTCCAGCCTTGAGCCTCTTGATCAAGGAACGGCAAGCTTTTTCTAGATAGAAAACGTTTTAGGCTTGAGAGCCATATGGTCTCTGCTGTAATTACTCAACTTTACCACTGCTGAAAGCGACCATAGATAATAGGCAAACAAGTTAGACGTGGCATGTTTCAATAAACTTTTGTACAAAAACGAGCAGCCTATCTATAGTTTGCCTACCAATATTCTAGAGGAAAGTGACATCCATTTTCAGATACTAGAAAGATCCTTTAGAAATGAGGTTGGCCACACCTAGAAGATGTAGTTGGATGAGTGTGGCTAAAAACAGATCAAAGAAAGAGAACGTGTGTGTGTGTGTGTGTGTCTGTGTCTGTGTATGTCTGTGTGTCTGTGTGTGTGTGTGTGTGTGTGTGTGTGCGCATATGGCCACTATGATTTTATCTTTCTTAAGTCCCTAACATCTAGGAGCCACTGTAGGTCAGACCTGCTCTTCTTTAAACACTGTATTAATGGAGGCTACTGGCTGGTTTTCAGGTTAACAGAACACCAGCTCATATTGAGCCACGTAAACATAATGCCTATTCACAATTTTTAGTCTATGTGAAACCCTTAAGAAAATCGAGACTTCACTAGGCCAAGAATCTCAAATCTTTAGTGCAGAAATCATTAAAGTCAAAACTGTTTTGTAAGAACCAAGAAGAAAATTAAACTAATCACACTATTTCAAAATTCTCCAGAGGTTTAAGAAATTCTGCAGTACCAGTTTCTCTTCCTTGCTCATCTGTTTCCGAGCTTCTGTCTGGGCTTTGAAATACTGGCTCATCTGGGTAAAATCACATTTGCTGAGGTTGGTGATAATATTCTTCTCTTCATTGGTCATTTCCTAGTTAAAAGAAAAGGGGGAGACAGAAAAAGACAGTAAATAAACTAATAAGCCCTCAAGTTTCTCCACAACTACAGCAAAGTATCATGTTCTCAGTCCAAGAGTATCTAGTGAGGCAGTCAATCTAAACTTGAGAATTTGGGGGGAAAAAAGAAACAATTTTATTTCCTTGTTCTATTATAAAATATGCATGTGGTAGAAAAATATTTAGGATAACAACATTGAAAAGGGTAACTCTCATGTCATTTCTTACATTCCTTAGCACGCTGCCACAATCTTCTAAGCATAAATACCATGGCTGGAGAGACACAAATATATATATATCATTTAGTGATGACAGAAACATTTCCATGCTCCTTCTCTCTTAGAAACATTCTTGCTCTATTCACTTAATAAATCTTATTTTTACAGCTATTCAGAAAGTGAACTTCAGCTCAGCCTCTGTTCATGTTCTCCAAATTAAGAATAAGGAAATTGTTTAAAATCACCTCGGCAGACAAAGGATATGTGGTGTTAAGAGCAGAAAGTACCTAAAGCTAAAGAGCATGAATCAAAAGGGAACAGGACAATGCAAATACATGTTTCTTTGCAATAGCAGACAGAGGGCAGTCCTGAGAAACAAACTTTGCTTTGCTCAACTGGAGCTGAGGTTTCTGTTTGACCTAATCTGATAAACTCTCCCGGCTACAGCCGCAGGAGAGCCAAGAAGAAAAGAAACACAGTTATTCTTCTTGGATAGAAAACCTATATAATACAGTAAATGAACAGGGGGGAGGAAAAAACTCCAACTTTCAGTACAATAAAATTCATAAAACTCAAAATTGTATATCAGGGAATTCTTTTGGTTAATTTATCATTTATTACTTAGTAGTAGAGATCAGTGTTTTTGTTAAGGGGCTAGGATATTAATACATGGGCTACAATACCTTTCTCCAGTCTTTAAAGAAATTTTTCCTAAATATTTCCTTAGTAGTATATTCATGGTCGAGCATTTTTGCAAAGAACGTAGCTACTTCTTCCGCTTTGGGGCTCAGCTTCATGACTTTACCTAGAGACAAAAGTGGTTCCAAAAAATGAGGTGCTATATTCATGTTCTGAGGTTAAACACTGAGGTTCTGGAGACATCTTCTCTCATAATGATTTATTTACCTTCTGAAGGTATACATATAAAGATCTGGTGACGCGTGGTAACAACAACAACAAAAACAGTATTATCGATTAACATCTACTTGTATGAATTTTCCTTCTCTTAGCAGATATTTACCTGGGTCATTCTCTGGAGACTATGCCAGTAAATTGTTCCCAGGAGCCTGCTCAGGACAGGGATGACCTGGGGGAGGCCCAGTCACTCTTCCTTTTCCTTTCAGCAAGCAGGGTCCTTTACACCTCTTCAATGGTTTTTAAAAATCAAATCCTCAGAGGGACTCCTGCCACTGCTAAGCTAAACAGCTTCTGTTCAAGAAGGGGAGGAAGGGATAGGACAGGGAGTGGAAGAAAGGAATTGTGGGGAAAAGAAATAGGCATCTTTCTTCTTCAAAGTTAGGTGGGTGGAATATGAATTAAAAAAATATATATTCATAGCAGGCAAGCCCAGATATCCCATATGAAAAAATTTAAGTAAGACCTTCCTCTAGAACTTTGCTTCTCAATGTATGGTTCATGGACCAGCAGTATTGACATCACATGAGTTTGGCAGAAATGCAGAATCTCAGGCCCCACCCCAGACCGACTGAACCAAGAACATACATTCTAATGAGACCCCCAGGTGGCTAGTGTACACACCAGAGTTTGAAATGCCCTGGAACACAGGCATTATTATAAAGTTGCCTCTTTCAGGGAAACAGGACTCATCCAGAACACAGGGATGACAGAGGTTCTTGGCATTATACACATTTTTCCACCTGTTACTAGTAATTCACCAAGGATTTTCACATTTATTACGGAAAACTAAAACTTAACCCAAATTCCATTTATTTCTAAACTTAGAAGACATCTCATCTCATGATGGTTAGACAGTTTCACCCCTGATGGCAGGGACGGTACAAGGAACTGCAGCTCTAAACTGAAATTTTCAGGGTAGACAGAAAGAACCTGCTTGAAATCTGTAACTTTAAAAGGCCAACAGGTGGCGCCACTTCCCCTCTAAACCTTCTAGCTGCTTCTAAAGACAACACAGCGTGGGAAGGACAGGCTGGCTTTTCAAGAGGTTCCTGCACTTCGGAATTCACTCAAGTCTGAACCAGTGTTGCCAATTAAGATGTAACACGCTTCCGATATAAAGGAAACCAGTAAGTCACTAAGAATACTACAAATGAAATATAAGGCAAGAAAGAATGTAAGCTATTCTCCCATACATTTGGTATACTCTGGGAAATTCTGCTGAATTCTGTCCCAACAGAGAAAGCAATTGTGACACCTCCTGTTTTAGATGAGCTGCCAAAAGATGAAATGACAGCTCCCAGCAGTAGAAGGGTAGGAGGATGACTTAGAGGTTCCTGGCAAGAGTAGTGCTTTGTAGGAATGGCTGAGTTCCAGGAATAAGAAACTGCTGAGTCAGACCTGAAAACTGGAGGTTCTCAGAGGTCATTCATTGCTTCGGCCAGCCCGTGCCCCTCCTCCCTGGTAGGCGCTAAAGGAGTCTGAGAATTCTTTTCTCTAGATAGTAGGCAGGACTGACGGTATCAACTTGGTAGTAAGACAAATACAACTTTTTGACTTACTGCAGTGTGGGAGTTTACCTAATCAAAGGGAAGAAATTCGAGAAAGACCAAATGAGAAAATGTGAGAGCCCTGGAGCTGGCGCTCCGATAGGGCAAGAATGTAGAAGGGACCAGGGTGATCTGTAATGATTAGTTCAAGCCTTGGCTTCCCATTTCTGAAAGTAAGGGAAACCCAAAGGCTAAAGAAAGGAACCCAGCTTTCCTTCAAATCACTTTGGACCTCAAAGTTAGGCTTCACCAACTGAGTCTCCTAAAGTTCAACTCTAAAGGTAAACCTATACTAGGGCTATAGACTATCTGAGCTTTCATGATTAGCTAAGGCTCTTTCTCATCATTGGAGTTTTGGCTGTGAGTCACAATGCAGAGTCTCCAGAATGACCACTATCAGGGCTAACAGTAGAATTCTGTCCCATGCTCTCCAGTCAACACAGGTCAGAATGAGGCTATAAAATGCTGCGAGATCACACATTCCATGAGATCAGAGATTCATCAGTATTGTCCATTGCTGGGTCTTGGTGTCTGAATACAGCACACTGAATAAATACAGTTTAAAACAATGAATTCCAGTTTTACAAGTTTGACATGTTCTTCATTTGCAAGACCCAGCCTTTCAGTATAAACTACTACCCCTTGACCTTTAAGCATCCATGGCCTGCAACCACTGCTGGTGGACAGAGAGGTGCAGCAGTTCTCCTGGCTTAGTTTTTCAAAGTTTGGTCAACAGACCACTTGGTTCAGAAGCACCCATGATCACTCAGTATCAATTAAATGAGCCCAGATCCACCTGGTAAATCTAAAGCACATGAGAGTTTGAGGAATAATACTCTGGTTATTTCTGGAGAAAACCCTTGGAATGAGGGAAATCAGTTGAGTTTTACCATCTGCATACTGCTTTATGCCAATAAGGGAGCATCAAGGACTAGTCTCAAAAGTTTCAACCCAAGGACAGAGGTCTAAGGGTGTTCTCAAAGAACTAGGCAGGTTATTTCCTCAGGGCAGCTCATCACACTTGACTGCACAAAGGACAACAGCACAGTGTTGTGCCATAGAGACTGAGTGATAGACACCTACCAGCCCTACCTAGAGGCTGATGGCAGGCTAATTAATTAGGCCCCAACCAAGCACTAATTCTATTTCTAGCAGTGAGTAGCTTGTGAGCTTGCAGTGTATCACTAAAATAAAATACTACCATCGAAGTAAGTCTTTTCTAAGAACTCTTATGAAGAGTAGCTCCTTAGAAACGTCACTCAAAAACATTTAGCTCGTGGACCAAGGGCTGGCTGCGACCTATATAGCTGGATCTTTTTGAGACCACGACTCAAAGGGAAACAGGGAGATAAGACAGCTCCTTTCTCACGGAACTTTTCCTGTACCAAATGAGATTTTAAGGATTAACGCCTGATGGCCCTTTCCCCAAACCATACGATGACATGAGAACAAAATGAAATAAACAAAAAGGATAATACAGAACAAGATGCTTCCCTACTTTCTATTCCTAAATAGAACACACTCTTTCCTTGGCCAAGAACTGGACAACCTTGGAATAACTCACCATCATAGTAAAACTTGACATTCTCTGGAAGAGGTTCATATGGTGGAGCAAATACAGGACCTTTATGTTCTAGGAATTTCCATTTGATGCCTTCAGGATAGCGTTCTTCTTCCCACCTTTAAAAGACAAAGTACAATCTCATTTAGTGATCACTTTACCTGATATTATCACCGATTAAATACCAAAATAATTATCTGCTCAATTATTGGTGCCCTGGAATGACTCTGGTTCCCACTTTCAAGATCTGGGTCAAAAAAACTAGCATCCTTCACTTTGAAAAAGCCAACGCTTACAACAAAGATGTGTATAAGAGNTAGGTGTTCATTGGAAGGACTGATGTTGAAGCTGAAACTCCAATACTTTGGCCACCTCATGCGAAGAACTGACTCATTGGAAAAGACTCTGATGCTGGGAGAGATTGGGGGCAGGAGGAGAAGGGGATGACAGAGGATGAGATGGCTGGATGGCATCACCGACTGGATGCACATAAGTTAGGGTGAACTCTGGGAGTTGGTGACGGACAGCAAGGACTGGCATGCTGCAATTCATGGGGTCACAAAGAGTCGGACACAACTCAGCAACTGAACTGAGCTGAACTGAACTGATGGCTGATTCATGTTTGACAGAAAACAACAAAATTCTATAAAGCGATTATCCTTCAATTAAAAAATGAATTAAAAAAAAAGGAACTCATTTGACTGTTTGAATAAGGTGGATGAACCTACAGCCTATTATGCAGAGTGAAGTCAGAAAGAGAAAGACAAATATCATTTACTAACACATATGTATGGAATCTAGAAAGATGGTGTTGTTGAACTTATCTGCAGGGCAACAACTGATACA
Organism: Neotragus moschatus; assembly: GCA_006410615.1. Taxonomy (NCBI): domain Eukaryota; kingdom Metazoa; phylum Chordata; class Mammalia; order Artiodactyla; family Bovidae; genus Neotragus; species Neotragus moschatus. Next base: position 6,400,014 of record SJYA01002112.1, on the reverse strand, counting down.
CAGACGTAGAGAATAGACTTCTGGACAGAGCAGGGTAAGGAGAGGGTGGAACGAATTGAGAGTAGCATTGAAACATATACACTGCCATATATAAAATCAGATAGCCAGTGGAAATTTGCTGTATGACACAGGGAGCTCAAATCTGGTGCTAGAAGGGTGGGATGGGGAGGGAGGTCCCAGCAAGGAGGGGATGTGTGTGTACCCATGGCTGATTCATGTTGATATATGGCAGAAGGCAACACAATATTGTAAAGCAATTATCCTCCAATTAAAAATAAATTCTGAAAAAGATTGGGGGGCTGGGTTTAAGAAGCTTTTATGACTGAGCCTCAGCATCCTGCCACCACCTGTACTGCTGTTTCCAGAGAAGAAACATGGCACAGTGAAGAAACCCACAGGGATCCTGACCATTTTCCCATCCCCACAATCACCAAGGAGAGGGGGGAAAGGCTCACAGTTGGCTGTGTGTGGCGGGATGAACAAGTCTTCTTTGCCCTGAAGCAAAAGACCTGTACGTTTGCCAAACTGGTAAACCATAGGTCACAGTCTCTCAGAATTAACATGTGTTAACAGTGATAAGAATTTCAACCACAGAGCCAAAATTAGGCTATTAGACCCCTCAAGGATACTTATTTTCACACACACAAGGCTGGACCAAAACAAAAGTATATCTGCCTCCAGGATCAAAAAGAGCCAGGGCTTCAAAGGAAGGAGGAGAGAGCACGTGATGACAAAGAAATGAACTTGTTCACTCAACACACTTACTGAGCACCCAACCACAGAACCCAGAGAGATATAACAGATGATGGATCACTAACTCACCACTCCCAATAACAGCCCCTGACTTATTTAATCATTTCACCTCATCTTAAAAAGAATTTACTAGAGGTCATAAAAACCTTTCAATATCCTATCACTAAAAACTTCGATTAGTTGCAAAAGAAAAAGAAATGAGAAAAATGGAAACACACGCTCTTTAGTTTTCTGACCCCAGGGAAGCCCAGATTGTCTCTGCTGTGTATTTCTCCTTTCCTGCACTTCATTTCACCACGCAGGTCACACCAACAGTGCTGACCATACAGCTGTGCTGAGTCTTTCTGTCACTGCGGCTCTGCTCCTCTCAGCCACCTCCCTGGTCATGGATATTTCCTCATTCCTCAGAGCTACTGGCAAGATCACTGCTCTCTATTACAAAAGCCACAGAGTAAATGCATACCAGTGGGTCTGGAACTCTACATACCAAAATACAAACAGTGGTTCCCTCAAAGCTAGAAAAGAAAAATGGGAATGAGAGAAAGAAGGAAAGGGAACTGTCACTTTTTTCTTAACTTGTATACCTCTGAATCATTGGAATTTCTTCAGCATAAACACAAATCATGTATAATATAAATGTAGTAGCTAAAATTTTGAGAAAAGCCAGTATTAAAAATACAAATTTATTTCAAAACTCTAAATACCTAGAAGTAATCTGTTACTGCTAAACTGTCCTCGATTGAAGATAGTCTTCACTGTCTGAATCTTCATTTCCCATACTGAAGAATGCCTGTTTTCACATATTTTGATACTTATTAATTGTTCCTAAACTGAGAGATGTTAAACAAAAGGATGTATTATTTATTATTTTTCTTTGCTACTTGTGAGGTTGATCACATTTTAAGATGCTTGCTATGTATTTTCTTTAATGAACTGCCTTTTCCTCTTTTTTCTATCAGACTGTTCCTTTCACTACTTGTTTTAAAAGACAGAGTAAACTACAGAAATCCTATGTATATATGGAAACATGCGTATGAATAAAGCTACATTTAAAATTAGAGGAAAAAGATGGATTATTCTATAAATCACATTGGGAAAATTGCCTAATTTGTTTAAAAAAAAAAATCCTCCACAAGAAAACCTGGGTGGATATTTTTATAACTGTAGAATAATAAAGACCTTTTGAAACAAAAAGAAAATATTTATAAATCTGATAAATCAAAATTCAAATTTTCTATATGGCAAACACACTCATATCATTAAAAAAAAAAAGAAAGAAAACAACCCTAAGGGAAAATGTTTGCAATACAATGGGCTAGGGTTCCTAACACAGAAAAATAGCTCTTCTACAGCTCACTCTGTTCAATAGAGTGGGACCCAGTTTTAAGATCCAACAGGGAAAGAGCTAGTTAATGGTCTCACCAGGACTTGCAAGACTTATTTCAGAATGTTAGCCCACAGAGATTCGTTCAAATACTTCCTTCCTCCCCAAAATATCAGGCTATTAACTTTACTAACTCAACATTCTTGTTTCATTAGGTTGTAGAATCAAAGAGCTACCATTTTAACACAGGGCTGAGATATTACCATTTCCATTTCTGCTCCTCTTCCTTCTTCGGCTTCTTTTTCTTGCTATCTGGCTCAGGAACTTTTTTATCTTTATCTTTATTCTTGGGCTTTTTCAATTTACCATCCTACAAAGAAACATGGTGAAGAGAGGACTTAACTAAGGACCAATCACACTTCTCAAAGTAGTTCTAGGGGCCCATTAGGAAGAAAAACTGGAATCATGGAATATTAAAACTGGAGAGGTTCTTAAGTCTAATACTCAATGAAGTAAATGAATAAAAATTTACTGGTACTTTTTTTTAAAGCAGTATTTCCTAAAACTCCCAGACATGTGATTATCTGAGAAAGCAGTTAAAAACACTCATTCATTCTGCAAGGGAAGAGCCTGGGAAATTTTTTTTTTTTTAGCCTCATTAGAGTTTGGAACAACACTGCTAGAGGAAGAATAAGCCCAGTGTACTATCCTCATTTATTTTAAAATCTACGCATCTTTAAACCACTTGTAATACCATCAAATAATGGGCATGGAGACTTTTTATGTATTAAATACACAATTTGGAAGGAAATTTCTGACCAAGTCTCAGGGGGAATACTTTATTAATGCCGCTTGCATACACAAAATCAGGAAGTAGTAAGTAAGTACTTGGGAAGTACTACAACGACTGATTCCTACCATAGTACTTCTTTGAACTATAACCTGAGATGAGCTGTCACAGTGGCATAGAAAAAGAAAAAAAGGTACCAATATAAAAATGCCAACACACACACAGACAAGAATGAGGTATTTATCAGGTGAGGGAGTCCTGCTTACAGAATCTGAACTCTGCTGAAGAATATTTTCCTTTGTCTTAACTATTCAATATAATTTAAGCTTTTATTCAGCAAGATTTATATAGTTTTGAAAGGTGGCTTGAGTCATCTTAAAATCAGTTACAGAATGAGAGAACTTGAAAGAACTTTATAGACAGTTTGGTTTGACCTCTTCCAGTTATAGACAAGGAAACTCTGAGACAGAAGTTTTGTCACTTGGTCAAGGTCAAAAAGCTGCTATTGACCATGATGAAGCCCAAGTTTACCAGAAAAATAACAATGTGACTCATGGGAATGACTGAAATATATAAACATTCTAGGAATACGTGGTAGGATGGCAATCAAGATAAACTCAGGGAAAGAAAATGACCTTTGGTGCAGAAAGAAGGGGAAAGACTACAGTACTACACATATTTTAAAACAGAATTAGAGAATATAAATGTGTAAGTATGTCTGGGAGGAAAAAATACTAGAGGATCTCATGAATTCAGATAATGTTTGCTGTTTAGGCTGAAACACCCCACAGGAAAGGGTAATGCTTTTCAGTTAAGACATTCTCTGAACAGCTTCTGACAGGCATTCAGATGGTTCCATCAGGAAACTACTGGCTCCATCATATGTTCTCAAGCCTCAAAATGAGATTATCAGTCACTAAGAGACTACAGAACAATTCCAAGAAATGAAAAATTCCATGGCCAGCAGAGAGGTTTAATGACTTCTCTTGCCATCTGTGGTCCCTACCACAGATAGACTGGGTCTTGATTCGGTCTTTCAGCGTGCATTTTTTCCTGCCCCTATAGGGAGATGTTTGCTAAGACAATTAAATAAACGAAGTCAAGCATTCTTTTCCCAAATGGCTTTAACAGTTATTAGTAATCTCTTCGAAATGCAGAGAAAGGTATTATTATATAAATGCAACCTAAGCATAAAGGCAACAGAGAACACACAGAAAACTAAAGTTTTAGTTAATTTCTTATTGACTAGTCTGTAATAACAGTCTACATGAGAGTGGAGTGACTACCATACTCACTACTCAACATTTCATGCTCGGTTCCTTGAGGTATCTCTCATAAACCTGAACTTGTGTCTAGAGCAGGTTAGTTGTCAGAAAAACTACAATTCCCTAAATCCAGGCCCTGATCTCTCACCTACTCATTCATGTTTCATATGATTTCGTTAGACACTCTTCCTCCCTCCTTGTGAAATTAAAGGATCAGCAAAGTCCCACAGGAAAGAGGACATGGCATCTAGTGTGTGGGCTTTAGAATCAACCCATGTGGGATCAAATTCCAGTTTTACCACTTAGTACGTGTGTGGCCTCAGGCAAAAGATTTCGCCTCGCCATACTTGTTTCTGCATGTGTAAAATGGAGATAACAACAACAATACTTCCTCTAAGGGCTGTTGTAAGGATTAAATGAAATGAAAGCTATAAAGCATGAAGAAGAGTGCCTGGCACACAGTAGGCACATTTAATTTGACTAGCAAGGGGTGGGGTGTATGCACTGCTCATGGAATCTCAGTTCCCTGACCAGGGATTGAACCTAGGTCATGGCAGTGAAAGTTCAGAATCTTAACCACGAGGCCACCAGGGAACTCCCCTAATCTGAACTATCAATCCTGCTACTACTATGATATAGCTTACACTGTTAAAGACTCACTGCCCCTTACGATCACTATCTTTACTGACAATACTTCCATGTGAACTTTACATTTGTGAATCCATTTTGCCCAAGACAATGGCTAACCTCAAATAAAGGATGAAAGCTAAGAACTCACTCAACCACTTCTTCCCTTAGGAGTGCAAGATGAAGTCCCTGTGAACTTCTGACATCTTTTTCTGAATTACTTGCCCACACTCTTTAGTACAAGTTATCGAAAGTGTCAAAAGAAGTAACCATATTACTATATGTTAAACCTAGCACAAGCATCAAATAAAATGCTTAGAAAAGTACTTGAATTGAAACTGAGATTTTAAGGAAAGCTATAAGGTAGGAGATGAAGAAAAGAGGAACACAGCACATGTTACACAAAGCCCTGAAACATGGAAGAAACTAGTGTGAAAAAGAAACAAAGGAGGTCTGTGAGGCTGGAACAAGGTAAATTAAAGAGGCACCACAAGACCCAGGGAGCAGCTGTGGTCAAGAACTTGGATTTCAAGCTATGCCCAAGCAACACCCATTAAAGGACTTTAAATAGGGAGTTACCCAAAATGAATGACGGGCAAGCTCTGCTAGATTTAAAAAAAAAAATGCTAAAAAACATTCCTAAGGAAAACTCTTCCTGGTTTTAAGCCAAAATATGATTTCTTGCTAGTATCTCTCTCTGTATGTATGAAGATGGTGTAGTTTCTCTAAGAACACGTCAGGCGGCAGCCCAGCTGCGAGTGGACACCAGGAAGCTAACACCTAAAACTAACAGTGCCACAGCCACCGTAACACAAGGAAGTTTTCCCAGTGCTTCCTCTACAGCAGAGCAACAAACTCCTAAAAGCCACTTGCCTTTGACAGTTAGTTTATCAAAAAATTTCCTCTTCCAAATTCAAGTCCCAAAGGGCATAAACCTCTTTACTAACCTCTTCTTCCTCTAGTTTTCGTTTCTTCTCTTTCTTGGTATCTTCTGTTTTAATTTTCTTAGGTTTATAATCAGCACTAGAAAGGGGAACATGAATATGCAGTTAACACAACTGTGACTCAGTACTTCTCACCAGTAGGATTAGGACCTCCAAACTCTTCTTGGCGGCCTCCAAGGCAGGCGTGGTTGCTATTATTCTTGGCTGGGCATTCTACCGTCAAGAACAGGAATGGAGAAAGTAAAGAAGGCCAGACCAAGGACCAACAGTTATAACCCTATGCAGAACAAAACAAACAGCTTCATACTGCATGCAGGCCTGGAAGGGAGATGGAGCAGAGGTGTAAGTACAGAAACAGACAGTATCAGAAGGTAGGAATCTGGGAGGCAACACACAGTGCAACAACGGCTATCACAAAGTAATAACTGGATGGGGAAGGGGGAGAAAGAAATTCTTTATGAATTCTGAACACACACAAATGAGCTAAGTATTTCCCTCCTCCCCTTCCAACTACTTTCTACCATAAATCCTTTGTAGATTCCCAAAACATAATAAATTTCACAAGGCTGAAAATAATGAAAAAGATTTAACCTCACTGACTGAACCTAAGCGGCACATATAAGCCTCAAAACACTTGTTTTAAGTAAGAGCAATAATTTATTACTTCTGTACATGGAAACTTCACTAAGAAGGTATTAACGGGCAGATTCTAGAAAAAACTGCTTTAACAATGAAAAATTCTCTGTGGGAGGTGATGACGCACTTAAAGTAACGTAATAATTTAACTATTCTTCATGAAATCTGGATTATTTGAAATTCCAACAATAAACATGCATTACCTTATTAATAAGAAAAAATGTAAGAAAAGTATAAATACACATTCAAAGAGAAATCAGTCACCCAGTCTATTAATCACAAATTCCTAAAGAGTAAAACTCAACTAATGCAGAAGGTTCTGTGTACTATTTTCCTAACAACTCCTTTTTGTTTTCAAAACTCAAAAGTAGTAAGAAATACTCACTCATCCTCATCCCGAGGTCTCTTTAATGGCTTGATATCCTCTTTAGGAGAAGCAAAATAGCCATCATCTTCAGGTTCATCTTTAATCCGGGGTGGACTGAAGAGAAAAAGAAATTGTTAGCCACTGAGTGTTGGAAAATCTACATTACAAAAGTAATGCAAAGTTGGGAGAAGAAGCTTAACAGAAGGATAATGACACACATGTGTACATATTAAGAGGTTCTCCATGAGCACTTTTTTTCTCATTTAATTCTCACCACAACAGATGAAGAGGTGAGATCAAGGTCAGGGATCAGAGCCCCTCATTCTCAGTCAGTATTCTTTCCATGGCCTCTTGGTTGTCTTCGCCAACACAATCCACATCACAGTAGAACAAACCTAGCTGTTTCTTCCCCTTATTTGAAGGATCTACTGTGTATCTGACCCCACAAGTGATCTGAGTTGATTATTCTAGTGCTCCAAAGCTAAAATATAGCTTTCACCAAAAAAGGAATAAAAATATATTCCCTAAACTTGAGGCTCAGACCAAAAAAACTGAAGTCATTCTAAGCCAAATCTATTCACTGTTCAACTTCCTCCTTTGGTTTACTTTATACAAAGAAGAGTACCTTGTCCTATTTTTGTTAACATTTTGCCTTCTCAATATAAAAAGATGATTCTGTTAGATGATTATGTTGAACCAAAAAAGAGGAGAGAACAAGTTAGAAAACCAAAGGGCCCAGCCACCACCACAGCCTGAGGTGTTCCCAGGCCTGGCACATACTTTTGGAACCTTACTGCTCACAGCCAGAAGCATCCACCAGGCTAACTCACTCAGCACAAGAAATGGCCTCAAGACACAAAGAAAGTCCCCCCATCTCTAAGGGGGCCAAAGGATAAGCATCCAGATTTAGTTGCCAAAGTAAGTCAGCATATTCACAGGGTTTCAATGCTGCCCCTGCCCCTCCCTTCCCCACAAGCATACTGGATGCCCTTGCTTGCAAATAACTTGAGTATTTAAAAGAGATTAACTTTCCCTCCTTATTTATGCACACTCCCCAAAGGCCAACCTCTATAGCTGCTTCTCCCCTCCACAGAAACCACTGATACTGACCCAAGGGTTCAAAATCTCCGAAAGTTTTGCACCAGAAAGAAAGCAACGCTGTCATTTATCCAACTAGTTAAGTAAATGCTAGATCTTAGTACTATTATAAGTGAGGTTAAAAGCACATGGGAAGGCTTACTAGGCCTGAAGAAAAAAATTTAAAAACCCTAGAAAACTGTTCCAATTCAGTGAGGCATGTGGATTCTCTACCAAGACAAAGATGCAAGGTGGCGAGCAGACCAGCAAAGCCAACACAGCAACCATGTCCTCAAAGGGTGTGCTTCTGATCATTTAACCCAGAAAGTCTGAAATCAAATCCAGGACTCCACACCAAGTCCAGAGAGTCTAATCATATCTTAGTTTAATAAAAGTTCAAGGCCAACTCCTGGCAGAAAATAGTTGCCCTATGTTCAGTCACTGTTATCTAAGGAATCAGAATGCCTAGCTTACAGCTCTAACGCATCTTGAATTTTATTATTCTGCATTCCTGAACAGTTATAGAACATGCCTGAAGAGGGCACTTGCTTCTCCTGGGGTAAGGAACCCAGAGTACATGGCACAAATTTCAAAACTGTTCTCAAATGAAACTGAAAGTTCAAAATTTCAAGAAAGCAAAACTCTCAAAACATTTTGCCCTGGATAATAAGGCAAGCACTCCCAACAACTCCTGGTAAATCCATTCTGCCATTCAGTGGAGATTAGAATATGTTATTTATTTTTTTTTTTTGAAACTAGAGGAAACATTTGGACTTATTTTAGGGCGCTGCAGTTGATGAGGAAAACAGAATCTAAACGGCCCCACAAAGGAAAGGAAAAGTGACCTCTGGATTGTGGCGACCTTTCTGGAAAAGTGACCTCTCCTTCTGCAAAAGAGATAAAATACTTCTGCTCCTGTAAAATCTACACCTGTCCCTAAAATGCAGGTCAAATCAGTTTCTATATATGAGCTACCAAGGAATACTACCAAGGAATTCAGAGTAGGGTTTTTTTAGGAAACTCCAAAATTACTATTGACTAAGAACAGACTTACTTTTAGGGGTGATGAACATGTTTTGAAATTAGATAGAGGGTAGTGGGGGAGGTTATATAACCTTGTGAAAAACTAAAAACCAATAAACTGTACACTTTAAAGGGGTGTATTTTATGGAAGTGTAAATTATATCTCAATTAAAAAAAAAAAACTTCTTCCTGCCAACCTTCTCCACTCAAAATAGCCTTCTATAAAATGTGCTGGTTGGTCTTGCTAAATGGCACTCTAGAAATGCTCTCATTGGCTAAGACCAAGTCTTTTCACTGCCAACTTCCTTGAAAACCTGGAGATGGCCAGGTCAGTGCATTTTAGGTAAGCTCAAACAACACTGCAACATGGGCAGCTGGCCTGCTGGACACACACAGAGAAAGAGAAGCCAAGCCAGCAGAGTGTTACCTGGAAAAGCCATTTTCCTTCTCCTTTTTTATTTTTGCATCCCCGGAAGCTTTAATCTGAAAGGTAAAACAGCAGTAACTGATTAGTACCTTAAAAGAACTAAAGCTGAAGAAGTCTCTATCTTACTTGAGATGATCTGGCCTCTACTCCTGGGAAATCTTGATCCCAGACTGACTCTTATTAGCAAAACTGAACAGGAACCAAAGGTCTTGTCACTTTTCTAAGACTCCTTTTTTACAGTTCTTTACTGGGAAGTGTTTCCCTTCAAAATGGTGGCTTTTTACCTTTAAATGAAGGTAGGTCCCCTCCCTCAATAAATACACTCCACTTCTCAAAGATGTGCCCATGGCAGTGCAGACAGGAAATAAAAAAACAAACCCAAACGAAAAGGAATACTTTATTTCCCATCTCCACTGACTTAGGCAAATGTTCGCCCTCTTGCAATTTTCCAGACAAAAATATACAGACACACGCATCAGGTACCAATGGAAGAATACAAAAAAAATAAAGTACAGTGGCTGCCTCCACAAAGGGAAAGATAGAGGACAGTGAGCTGAGGGTTAAAGGGAGATTATTTTTCACTATTGTCCCCTATTCTATATTGTCTGAATTTACCAAGTCCATCCAGCATTACTTTCTGAGAAACGAAAAAGCTTTTTTAAAAAGGCTAGGCACAGTACTACTCATTCACAGCCAGATGAGCCTATTTTGAGAAGGCTTGTGCTGGTTATACTGGAACCAAAAGCCACAAAGAGCACCAGTGTCACTAAATTTTCACTCAGGAAGAAGTTTCATTCAACAGAGGACCAATGTGGTATTAGGCCTTCTCTCAAAAACAAAACTAATTTTCCCCATGAAAGAAAACTGACTTTTCCAGAAATCCTATATCCCTTAATTTACCATACAAAGTAAGGTAATGACATGGGTAGATTTGGTACATGAAATACAATGGTAAAGTTTGGTTTTCATCATTTAAGACTCTGGTAGGCTCTGACATCTCTTGACACAGACTTTTTCACTCAAAGGTCAGGGGATGACAAAATTCTGTAAAGCAATTATCCTTCAATAAAAAAATAAATAAATTATTTAAAAAAAAGGTCAGAGGATCCTACTACTCAACGAAGGTACTTTCATTACTTGCTTTCAAAGGTAAACAAAATGAAAAATACACCCCACACCTCTTCCTTCTCCACTAGGATGTTCTGTACCTTTTCTTCCTTTCGTTTTTCCTTATCTCTGTCTTTGTGTTTGTCTTTATGCTTCTCTGAACTTCCATCTTTGTGTTTGGTTTTCTCCTTCTCTTTGTGTTTCTTTTCAGAATCTTTATGTTCACTGTGAAAATAAGACACAAACAGTAAGCCCAGAGTAGGGACCACAGGATTCATTTCACAAGATTAACTCACAAGATACTCTGAGATAACATGAACCATGGAAACTCAGAATGCTTCAAATAACCAGTCCTGACAGAAAGTTCAAGTAGAAGCTCTTCACTACATCAGACTTTATCTTGCTTAATGTCTTAAGTTTTTCAAAGAGTAAAGGAATCAAAAGGGAGAAGCACAGTTATTCTAAACATATCAGAACATTTTTTTAAAGTGTCTATGATATAGCAAATCCATAGTATTTCTACAATATTCTACCAACAAAAAATGATAATGAAAGCTCCAACTTGAGCACTCACATCTGATATGAGGAGGTAAGAACAGCTCACCAAAAATCATTCAGTGGTTCAGTGCCAGACTGGAGACATACCACAGATGTAGCCATGCCTGGGCTTTGTGCAGTGAGCAGCCCAACACAGTCAACGCTTCCTGCAAGCTGAGGAAAAGCTAGTCACTTCTACAAGGGGCTTACAAATCCTGCTTGGTCCTTTCCTCACAATAAGAAAACCCCTATCTCAAAGCAGGGGATGCTTCGAAAGCCTGTTTTTTGAAGCCTTGCTTTTAAAGGCGTTTGTGTACACACTGGTAATACTATTTAAAAAAATTTAAAAAGTGCCACTCCTCAGGAAAACAAAATATGAGATTATAAAACAAGAACCATGAAAATATCCATACCCTGGGGTCTAGCTCCTAGAGATTTCTCTTTGGGAAAAGCATTACAGAAAGGTGTTCATTTTGATACTTCCCACAATGAAAAAACAAACAAGAACAAACAAACAAATAAAAAACCACCAAGAAACCAGACAGAGCCTTGGTAAATAATCAGAGGGGGAAACTGTGATATACCAAAGCTATACATCACAGTTATCATTATTCAGCCATTATAACTTGTGAGTCCTGTAAATATACATGATAAATTTAACACAAGCAAAAAAAAGGAATATATAAAATAACTGCAGTTACATAGAAACATGCAAGTGAACAAAAACTAAAGAGCAAAATTCAGGAGCTGTATTTTAAGGTGGCAGGACACTGGATGACTATTTTCTTCAGTACACTGGGCAGGCAGCATAGGTCCCTGCTCACTGCAGCAGCTAATATATTCCACAAGTTACCAAAAGAGAATGTGAATTCAAGGGCTATGAATCGGGGGCCATCCCTAGAAACAGGACAGCTGACAACCACCCCAGCTGACAGACAGCCAATCCCACAGGCAGCAGAGGCTCTTGCCTTTTCTACCATAGACTGTATTTCCCATCTGTCACATTTGCCACATTCAGCCCAGGAAAAAAACAAACAAACAGATTTTACCAGCAATGAGGTCATTAGGTTACAACCTTTCCATGAAGTTTGTCCTAAAGCGATCTGGCTAGCACTTTCAGCTACACCCAAGGCCAGAAAGGGAGAAACAGATGACGGTACCAGTCAGGTGAGAGCCCCATAACCTGGAGCAGGACAGCAAGTGGTATCAACTACATCTCTGGAGACAAAAGGAGCCCCAACTAATGGTGGGGGTTTGGATAATTAATCAGCAAAAACTATAAAACCCAGCCAGGAGGGCAGGGGGACAAGTTTAAACAGGACTACGGGTTTAGGGAAGACTCAGAACTATCAATAGAGGAAAAATACAGGAACTATCAATAGAGGAAAAATATAGGAACTATCAATAGAGGAAAAATATAAATCACTTTCCTTGGTTTATATAGTCCTCCCTCTGTGTTGTTCTCATTAGTTTGTTATTTAGATGTGCCACACACTGGAAAATAACAGATTTCTATGTAAGTACAGTTAAAAAAAATCCTAGTGTGCTAGCACATGATGATCAATTTTTCCCACCATGCTTGTTATTCTTAGCATTATTACGAAGTCACTCTCTACTCAATGTGCTCTCATAATCTGTTTTCACTACAGCACAGTGTTTCAGAAACAACTTATTCTTTATTTTGTACAAAATGGCTCCCGATTACAATAAGGCTCTTACTTTTAGTTCTCCTGAATTCTTTCAGCTTTAGAATGGTGGAAAAAGTAGCTGTCAAGATTGCAACTGATTCTTCAGGAGTTTACATATCTGAAATCACAGGCCCATGGTTTTGATACTACCAGCAAAATGTATGAGCTTACTATTTTATATACAAGTACTGAAGTTTCAGCTTTTGTTTGTTTTGAACATTAACTCCAAGAGGAATTAATGGTCATCTAAAGAAGTTCATGCCTAAAAGCAAAAAATCTGAAACAATGACATCCATAATATTAATAGTTAGATATACATTCCCCCCAAGAATAAGAAAAAAGGACAAATGTAAGCAAGCAATATGTTCAGTGTTTTCACATACATTATTTCAGTCAGTTCTCACAACACCCCTGTGAAGGAGTCTTTATTATTATTCCCTTACTGATTCAGAAACAGAGGAGCCAGTGGCTCAAAGTCTTATTCCAAGTTACAGTGTTAGAAAGAAGGGCAGCTGGGATTTAAACTCAGCATTTCCATCTCTAAGTTCAGAGCACTTTCCACTAGATCAGTATCATTACATTTCCATGAAGCTGACAGCCACCACTTAAGGGAAGCCTAGTGTTAAGAGGCAAAGGCTTGGGCATTCTGACTTGATGTATAAAGTTAAAAGATTTTCCTCTACTATCAAGTGAAAACTTTCTAGATAAGACCTAGGATATCAGAAATGATAAAACTCTGGGATAGCTTCCTCTTAGATTGTCTTCCCATGAAACTAAACGGCTGATTCAGGAATCTGAGTTTAGGAATGCTCTATTAGTCCTTATTCCTTTATGTTCCACCTCCTTTCCTCCACTGCCCCTACTTGCTTTGTTCTCTTTTTCAATGAAAGCAATTCTTAGAACATGATTCTGTTATACTAGAAAACTGGCTTTCTGGTGTCCTGGCAATCACAGCATGGGCACCATGAGTATAAACACAGGCCTCCAGTTTTCAGCTTTGCTATTCATTATCACGCCACACAGAGATCAGGAAAAGAAGTCAACAAATGACATGGCAGTGGCACGGATACTCAGGCCAACCCCAGGAAAGTGAAAGAAGTCAGTACTTCCTCTGCCTGCTAACCAGAGGGAAATCTATTCAGGAAATTCAAAGTTTCTGCTAGTGTAGTAATCCCTTTGTAGGTACAATTAATCACAAAGCCCCAAAGAGATGAAACTACCAACCTGACTTTTCAAAGGCATCTCACTCTCCTCTATTCCCAATTGTTTAGATAGAAGAGAACAAGTTTGTATTTTTATACTGAGTTCAGAAGATTCAGAGTTAAGGAACATCTTGTGGTAACAAGGCATTCCATTGGAGTCTGTTAGAAATGTGGTTTATGAAGCTGTATTAAGTCTCTGAACACAATGCTAACATCTTGTCTACTTGTCGTGTGCTGTTCCTGTCCCTGCCTCCAGAAACAGAACAGAGTACTGCGAGTCCTACCCCCTTGTCCATAACCTGACACCAACTGGAGGGCTGCCAAAGAGCAAACCCCAGTGTCAGTCTTTCCTAGGCATCTACCGGAAGTGAGCAGCAGATGCTTTAGGAGATCAAAGTCTTGTGACACAGAAGCATGCTGAAGGCCGTGCCATGCAAGTCAGAAGCAGGATTGGCCAGTGGTAGAAATGCAGCCCATCTGGGATCAGTGAGGCTGACTCATCACCATTCAAGATTTCCTAACATGTACCTCTTTTTCCAAAAGACTTAAAACTGGCTTGACTTTCACAGCGGCTTAAGGGCATTACCTTTCCACTGATGATAGTGAGATGATGGAAATTCTGACCACTGCAGAAAAGGAGTTCATATGTTGACTATCTGTTTTAAGAGATATTACCCATGTCTATGTACCGATCCCACTACTTTTCCATACACAATACACACAATATGTAAAAGTCACAAAATGGGTTGTAAATATAACTGAGGACTAGAATACTGGCCAGTTTGGGGCAGCAGTACAGGTGACTCCAATACTGAAGAAACTTCAGTGTGGCTAAATAAGAAAAATAAACTAGAAAAGCTTAATAATGATCATAAGGAAACCCAGAGATGTGAAGAACTGTAAATACACTTTACGAATGAGTTTGGTCTGGGGTACGGTGAACACTAAAATGTAGACAGTAGCTGGCATTCCTAGAATACCTGAAATGGTCACACTTTCAGATAAAATATAAATTTCATCATCAGGAACTCAGAAAGCATCCAATTATTGGGTATACACAGAAGCCGACTCCTTGGCTCAGGGCTCATGTTTGGAGATAAAATCTACCAAAGATCAGAATCTGGGCAAGCAAAAGTCAATGCCAAAGAGAATAAATGGGAAGATTCAGCACAGAAAAAGCAAAAAATTCAGGAAGAGAGACAGAAGTTAAATTATTTGTCCAACTGGCAACTAGTGGGGCCAGAGTTTAAACCCAGGCCATCTGAAGCCCATGCCATCTAACCACTCCACTATACTGCCCTTCTGGCTGCTTCCAAAAGAGATCCAGCTGAGATTTCACTGTATCCACCACACCTCTTGTGCGACTCTTGGCGGACCTGTGCAGACAAAACAGAGTTGACCCAGGCTCCCCTAGGGATTTACGAAGAAGGATGAGAGAGACGGTAGAAGTGGGGGGGGAAGAGGGGGAGGTGGCAGCAGGAAGCCCAAGACAGAAAAATATTCTTCTGCCTCGAGAAGGCATTTGCTGCCTCTTTAGGAAGAAACCTTGGTCTGATCCTCTGGGAAGCTAGGATGTTGGCTATGGGAAACCATTTAAATCTGCTAAAGAAAACTAAAACAGTGGTCTGTCCTCAATCACTAATAAAAATATTTAGCAGACACTTAAAACAGTACGAAGTCCCAGGCACTCTTCTAAGCAATTTAATCCCCATAACAAAACTCTGAGATAAGTATCTTCATTTTACACATATGGAAACTGAGACACGGGAAGGTTCAGTAACTCACCCAAGAAAATACATCTAATGAGCAGTAACTAGGATTTAAACTCAGGAAGTTAAGCCTTTGACCACTCTGGTGCCTTACTCCCCAAATAAGGCAAAAAGGAAACACTGCTAGGAAGAGTAGGGGGGGCCTCTTTATCTTCTAAGAATAGGACCTAGCCACTAATGGCTAAGAGAACAAACTCATTCCAGCAACCTGTCCATTTCCTCAAGGCAACAGTCCCTGACAGGCTGCAGTCAATGGAGTCATAGGGGATTCCTCTGGGAGAGCCTAGAAAGATTCTAAGCTGTGAAAGGAAGAAATCCATGGCCCTTCAAAGGAAAGCAGATAATTAAAGCTTAAGTAATGTTTGTTAAATAAAAAATTTTACTTTAGGTAAATTCTAAAGTTGGTTCTGAAAAAAAAAAACCACAGAAACTAGTTTCTGAAAGGCTTTAAGAAGTGAAGATTTCTTTACTTTTTTTGGGCATATGGGATCTTAGTAGTTCCCTACCAGGGATCAAACCGAAGTCCCCTGCATTGGAAGCTCAGACTTGTAATCACTGGACCACCAAAGAAATTCCCAGATTTCTTAATGCTCATCCACCATTATAGGTTACTAAGCAAAATCCCAATAATTATTAAAACTTGGGAGTTGAGTGAAATCTTATAGAACTCCCATTTATAAGTTTTTTATCTCTATTAACAGGGTAAATAGTCACCCAGTTACTCAAGCTAGGAATCCTTTTTTCTTAGACACCCCTCCTCATGTCACTTGTGGCTAAGTCATATTTCCCATTCTCAACTATTTTCAGTGGCTTCTTGCTCCCTTCAGAATCAAATCTCAGCTTCTTGAAATAGTATTTAATAGCTCTGCATCAAGGAAGTTTTTGGAGGCCCCATTTTCTAATCCATCCTATTAACCCAGGCAACCACCTAACTGGATTTTCCCCAGAGCAAAGTACATGATAGCCCTTCTATATTTTGTTTATCTTTTCTGTCTGGAAAGTCACTCTTTCTAGCCATCACGTTCCCTTGTCAAGATCTTAACCATCTTTCCATGGCTAGCTCAAATACCCTTTCCACCATGAAATGGCTAAAAAAAAAAAAAAAAAAGACTACAGGTCATTATAATAGGGCTAGGCATCATTGAAAACTAGGGTACTGAATTTGCTATTATCAACAAGTAACTATTAAATTAGATTCAACTACCAAAATCAACAGCTTCAATTTATTAGAATGGCAATTCTATCAGGCTTTGTGGTACTCATCATAATCTCAATTACTGAGTATATTAGTTTCCAAACAGCTTTTATATGCATCAGTTCAGTTCAGTTCAGTCGCTCAGTCATGTCCGACTCTTTGCAATCTCATGAATCGCAGCACTCCAGGCTTCCCTGTCCATCACCAACTCCCGGAGTTCACTCAGACTCATGGCCATCAAGTCAGTGATGCCATCCAGCCATCTCATCCTCTGTCGTCCCCTTCTCCTCCTGCCCCCAATCCCTCCCAGCATCAGAGTCTTTTCCAATGAGTCAGTTCTTCGCATGAGGTGGCCAAAGTACTGGAGCTTCAGCTTTAGCATCATTCCTTCCAAAGAAATCCCAGGGTTGATCTCCTTCAGAATGGACTGCTGGTGAAAGCTTGACCAGGCTAGTGTTGCTATTAACACTCAGCTAAAGTGGAAAAAGACTCAGAAGTTAAGTGCCTTGGATAAGGACACACAGCTAGTAAGCGACAGGACCAGGCCCCTCCACTTCTACTTCAGTGTGCTTTCCACTACATCACATGGACTCCCATGTGAATGGCAGTGATACTCAGTCTCATTTCTTAACTACCCAACCTCTTTCACTTACCTACATTAACTGTCCATTTCCCCGAGACAGGCTGCTATGAGAACGTGTAGATAAACGGAGAGCTTCAGCAATAGCTCCCTCCAACCCCCGTCAAGAAGAGCAGTAAACACATCTTTTTAAATGTGATTACTTTCAGAAAAATTTCCCTAATCTGAGAACCAGTTGCTTAATTCTAGTGCATTTTCCTAAAAATCTATGTTCTTTCAACTTTAATTCAAGTAGGATTTGGAACTGAAGGGAAGGCACAAACCAAAAGCATCCTTATTCTCACACTGACTGTATAAATTAGTGCTACCAACAGGGCTGAAAAAGCACTTCCCTTACTGTATTTCACAGCATTGCTTTTCTATCTTCCCTGGATTTCCACAAATTTTTCACTCCACTCTAAGGGTCAGGTTTAAAAATGACAAGAGATGTACACAGTCAAAAGTTGACAGGAGAAATTTTATGTTTCACATGTGATAGTCCTTTATTTTCTAAAATAAGCCCTCCTACAACTGCTTTTAATGATGTTGTATATATGACAGGTCTAGTATTAAAGATAATTTATGCTAAGAATGCAACCTTTCAAGAGAAGTATCTGGGTGAAATCCTACAAGCTCAGTGATTCTTTAGCATCTAGTCAGAGCATTCCTTTTGTTTCTTTAGAGAGGATTTATATATTGCTTTAAAGGACTGGAAGTGCTAAATATCAATGCTAACAGAAAAAAGCAGTATCAGAGACAAATAATATAAGAAATTATTTTTATTTGACATTGGTATAAATTTCCTATAGGCCAGATAGTCAGAGATGGGGTTTTCACAGGGTCAGAATTTAATAATGTTAATACTTCCAGTGCCAAAACGTTTAGGGATCTGGGGCGAAAAACAAAAAGGCAGCATCTGAAATGATCTGACATTGTAAAACCTAAGTTGCCTACCATATCCATGAGAAAGCGGTGCTGGTATTTAAACACAAACAGTTTAGCTACACAATTAACGTTCCTTAGGGAGAGAGATTTGCTTTACTTACATCAGGTCCTTTAAAGTCACACTAGGACTCAGAAGCCCTGGTCTTTCAGCCTTACTCTGTGAACACACTACTGTGTGACCTGAGGCCCGTCGCCT
The DNA here is from genome assembly GCA_006410615.1 of Neotragus moschatus. Lineage (NCBI taxonomy): Eukaryota > Metazoa > Chordata > Mammalia > Artiodactyla > Bovidae > Neotragus > Neotragus moschatus. The sequence continues at coordinate 6,381,523 of SJYA01002112.1, read as the reverse complement.
CAGACTCATGTCCACACACAGAAGACATGATATAGAATGACCTTTAACATTACACTTCCCCTATGGAGCACCTTGCATGAGAATAATAAAAGGAGAAAGTACATGAATAAGATGGGATCTCCTGAGAGGTAGGTCTAAATCCTATCTGTCTCAGAAAGGCTTGTTTCCAATTCTCTGACACATTGCAGTACAATGTTACTATGCAAGAGAAAGAGGCCTCCTGGACTTGGGTCCTCAGTTTAGCTCAGTTCAGTCGCTCAATTGTGTCTGACTCTTTGCGACCCCAAGAATCGCAGCACGCCAAGCCTCCCTGTCTATCACCAACTCCCGGAGTTCACTCAGACTCACAGCCATTGAGTCAGTGATGCCATCCAGCCACCTCATCTTCTGCCATCCCCTTCTCCTCCTGCCCCCAATCCCTCCCAGCATCAGAGTCTTTTCCAGTGAGTCAGTTCTTCGCATGAAGTGGCCAAAGTACTGGAGTTTCAGCTTCAGCATCATTCCTTCCAAAGAAATCCCAGGGCTGATCTCCTTCAGAATGGACTGGTTGGATCTCCTTGCCCTAAGTGTAACCTAATGAAAAATCACTGATGCTAGGATCTAGCAGAGAAGGAAGGAATATAGAAACACATTACTGTAGAACTTATTTCTTCATAATAGATGGCCACAAAAGTAGGCAGGGTTGATGAGCGAAGTTTTAAAATAAAGCATTTTGCAACAGAATATGCTAAATCTTAATTATTCTGGGCTTCAGAGGTGATTAAACAATCCTCAAGGATTCCTTAATGTGCTGAAGGAAAAAAAGAAACCCAAAGCTACCAGAAAGATCAGAAGTCATTTAAAAAGGAACATGGTGTACAGGATTTTACTGGACCATAACCAATACACTTGCTTTGTTGCAAAGCGGCAGTGTGTCAACAGAGGTCAAAACAGGAAGTACTTAAAAGTCTGCTTACAACACATCATCTGGTTGAACTGTCTTAAATTTACTCACATGTGAATTAGAGATCCAGGGCTAGATTTAGTCATGTGTAAACCAAACCTAGGGGCAGGTTCTTTCAATGCCTTTTGGCAAACAAGCTATTATTTTTCAAGTATTCTGATTAGAAAATAAAGAAAATATTAAAAAGCACAAAACTGCACAGAATAAACTCGTGAATTTGCCTATCCTATAATCTTGGAAAAGTATGCTTTTAAGGAAGACAAGAAAGTTCGGTTGAGGAAGGTTAAGTAAACTAGTCAACATCACAAGACACTTAGGTGGAGAGACCAGAACCAGGAGACTTTCTTCTAGATACACATAAGAAAGCCATTGTGGACTTCAAGAAAAATGATGTCAAAATTACATCCCTGGGTTTCCCTGGTATCTCAGTGGTACAGAATCTGCCTGCCAAAGCAGGAGACACGAGTTCAATCCCCGATCTGGGAAGATCCCACATGCCATGGAGCACTAAGCCTATGCATCCCTCAACTACAGAAGCCCGCTCACCCTAAAGCCTGTGCTCCACAAGAGAAGCCACTGCAATGAGAAGTCTGCGTACCACAAACAAAGAAAAGCCCACACAAGACCCAGCACCACCATCATTAAGAACTTTTAAAAAATAAGATGAATTACATCCTAAAATTTTAAAAAAGATTTTGGTAAAACAGGACAGGGATCAAACTTCTGTCCCAAAGCCTTTTATGCCACTTCTACTTAATTCTTTTCTTCCATCACAAATGGCAAATTACGGTTGGTGAAGTAAGATGTGTCAGAGAATAAGACATCCATTTTTAAAAGCCTATGGTTTAAATATTAACGTCTATCTTTTTAAAGTCTTTTTTTTGGACAGATTTCAGGTAACATGAAAATTAGTTTTTCTTCATCTGATCCATGTGTAAGCATTTTCCTCAGATGATAAAGTTCTTCATAGTCAAGACTATCTCATATATTTTTGGCCCTTCACATCAACTAGCACGTCATAAGTATGGGAAGAAAGATAAAAATTCTTGTTTGATGTGATCAGCAATTCTACTCCTAAGTATATATCCAAAAGAATTGAAAGCAGGGACTCAAGCAGACACTTGTATGCCCAGGTGCATAGAGTAGCATTACACACAATAGCCAAAAGGGGGAAACAATACAAGTATCCATCAACAGATCAAAGAATTTTTTTAAATGTGGTAGGCATGCAATGAAATATTATTTAACTATAAATAAGAATGGAATTCTGATATTCAATAAAATGGATGAACCTTGAAAACATTATGCTATGGAAAATAAGCCAGACATAAAAAGGACAAATACTTTATGACTCCACTTACCTGAGGTAGCTAGAATGGAAAAATTCAGAGACCGAAAACAGATGCTGCTAAAGGGCAGGAGGAAGGGGCAATAAGGAGGGATTATTTAACAAGTACAGAGATTATCTGGAATGATGAAGTTCTAAAGATGGAGAATAGGGATGGTTGTACATACAATATAGTGAATGCCACTTCCTCCAAATGACAAACTTTGTTATACGTATTTCAGACAGAAACACACACAAAAAACAGGTGTTTGAAATGTGGGATGGCCAAAGGGAACTCTACTACAGAATATTGAGAATATGTGAAAAGGAGAGAGATGATGGTAACTAGTGTAACCATAGGTCACTCACTCACTGATTCAATAAATATATATTACTAAGAATCACATGTCTGTCAGGTACTATACTAAGCCTGAGGACATACATGAATACAACAGAAGCCACTGTTCTTCCTAGGGAACATCAAGAGTCCAATAGGTCACAAAGAAAAGTAGAGAGACAATTACAACACCACCACAACTTGGTAATGGCTGTGGGAGGGATATACTCAAGGTGCCAGAGAAGACATAAAAATGGTACTTTAATATGGGGGTTGGGGGGAGGGGGACAGGCAGAAAAAGATACCTGAAAAAAGAACTCTAAGCTGCAACTAAAAGAATGTTATTAGGAGGGCAACAGAGTCTTCCAGAACCAGTAACAGCATATTTGAAAACCTAGACATATTCAGAAGACACTCTGAGGAACAGAAAAGCAGTTAAGGGAGACTGGAAACGGAAGGTGAAGGAAGGGTGAATCACAAGAGATGCAGCAGAGAAAGGCAACCAGACTTAGAGAATCATTCTGAGAACTGGAATGAGAAGATGAAAAAGGTAGCCAGCAAGAGGAAAGGCAGGGGAAGCTGGTTTCAAGAAGGCCTCAGCCCAGAATATGGTGTTATCTTGGCTAATGTTCCACGTGTATTTTACTGCTGAGTGTAATATTCTAAAAATATCAATTAAATCAGGTTCGTTGATGATGTTAAAGTCTTCCACATCCCTAATGATTTTCCCATCAATTGAGAAAAAGGTAGTAAAATCTAACTATAAATATTATTTCTCTTTGCAATTCTAACAGTTTTCACTTTATTTTGAGACTCTGTTATAACTGATTATATTAACATTTATAACTGTTCATACTCTTTGCTACTGTTCAGTCATAACCAACTCTTTGCGAACCCACAGACTTTAGCCTGCCAGGCTCCTCTGTTGACGGAATTTTCCAGATAATAATACTGGAGTGGGTTGCCATTTCCTACTCCAAAGGATCTTCCTGACTGAAGGATTGAACCTGCCTCTCTTGCATTGGCAGGCTGATTCTTTACCACTGAGCCACCAGGGAAACTTTATAACTGTTATGTCCTCTTGATTAATTAGTCCCCTTTTTTATCATTATGAAATGAACTTCTTTATTCTCGGCAATAATCTTTGCTCTCAAATCTACATAGATACTAATATTAGGTATATGACTACAAACTGAAGAAACGATGCATGTGAACTGGATTCAACTATTAGTATCTAAGACTAAATTTACC
>SJYA01002112.1:6312997-6377546 GCA_006410615.1 Neotragus moschatus | reverse complement strand
CCCCTTCTCCTCCTGCCCCCAATCCCTCCCAGCATCAGAGTCTTTTCCAGTGAGTCAGTTCTTCGCATGAAGTGGCCAAAGTACTGGAGTTTCAGCTTCAGCATCATTCCTTCCAAAGAAATCCCAGGGCTGATCTCCTTCAGAATGGACTGGTTGGATCTCCTTGCCCTAAGTGTAACCTAATGAAAAATCACTGATGCTAGGATCTAGCAGAGAAGGAAGGAATATAGAAACACATTACTGTAGAACTTATTTCTTCATAATAGATGGCCACAAAAGTAGGCAGGGTTGATGAGCGAAGTTTTAAAATAAAGCATTTTGCAACAGAATATGCTAAATCTTAATTATTCTGGGCTTCAGAGGTGATTAAACAATCCTCAAGGATTCCTTAATGTGCTGAAGGAAAAAAAGAAACCCAAAGCTACCAGAAAGATCAGAAGTCATTTAAAAAGGAACATGGTGTACAGGATTTTACTGGACCATAACCAATACACTTGCTTTGTTGCAAAGCGGCAGTGTGTCAACAGAGGTCAAAACAGGAAGTACTTAAAAGTCTGCTTACAACACATCATCTGGTTGAACTGTCTTAAATTTACTCACATGTGAATTAGAGATCCAGGGCTAGATTTAGTCATGTGTAAACCAAACCTAGGGGCAGGTTCTTTCAATGCCTTTTGGCAAACAAGCTATTATTTTTCAAGTATTCTGATTAGAAAATAAAGAAAATATTAAAAAGCACAAAACTGCACAGAATAAACTCGTGAATTTGCCTATCCTATAATCTTGGAAAAGTATGCTTTTAAGGAAGACAAGAAAGTTCGGTTGAGGAAGGTTAAGTAAACTAGTCAACATCACAAGACACTTAGGTGGAGAGACCAGAACCAGGAGACTTTCTTCTAGATACACATAAGAAAGCCATTGTGGACTTCAAGAAAAATGATGTCAAAATTACATCCCTGGGTTTCCCTGGTATCTCAGTGGTACAGAATCTGCCTGCCAAAGCAGGAGACACGAGTTCAATCCCCGATCTGGGAAGATCCCACATGCCATGGAGCACTAAGCCTATGCATCCCTCAACTACAGAAGCCCGCTCACCCTAAAGCCTGTGCTCCACAAGAGAAGCCACTGCAATGAGAAGTCTGCGTACCACAAACAAAGAAAAGCCCACACAAGACCCAGCACCACCATCATTAAGAACTTTTAAAAAATAAGATGAATTACATCCTAAAATTTTAAAAAAGATTTTGGTAAAACAGGACAGGGATCAAACTTCTGTCCCAAAGCCTTTTATGCCACTTCTACTTAATTCTTTTCTTCCATCACAAATGGCAAATTACGGTTGGTGAAGTAAGATGTGTCAGAGAATAAGACATCCATTTTTAAAAGCCTATGGTTTAAATATTAACGTCTATCTTTTTAAAGTCTTTTTTTTGGACAGATTTCAGGTAACATGAAAATTAGTTTTTCTTCATCTGATCCATGTGTAAGCATTTTCCTCAGATGATAAAGTTCTTCATAGTCAAGACTATCTCATATATTTTTGGCCCTTCACATCAACTAGCACGTCATAAGTATGGGAAGAAAGATAAAAATTCTTGTTTGATGTGATCAGCAATTCTACTCCTAAGTATATATCCAAAAGAATTGAAAGCAGGGACTCAAGCAGACACTTGTATGCCCAGGTGCATAGAGTAGCATTACACACAATAGCCAAAAGGGGGAAACAATACAAGTATCCATCAACAGATCAAAGAATTTTTTTAAATGTGGTAGGCATGCAATGAAATATTATTTAACTATAAATAAGAATGGAATTCTGATATTCAATAAAATGGATGAACCTTGAAAACATTATGCTATGGAAAATAAGCCAGACATAAAAAGGACAAATACTTTATGACTCCACTTACCTGAGGTAGCTAGAATGGAAAAATTCAGAGACCGAAAACAGATGCTGCTAAAGGGCAGGAGGAAGGGGCAATAAGGAGGGATTATTTAACAAGTACAGAGATTATCTGGAATGATGAAGTTCTAAAGATGGAGAATAGGGATGGTTGTACATACAATATAGTGAATGCCACTTCCTCCAAATGACAAACTTTGTTATACGTATTTCAGACAGAAACACACACAAAAAACAGGTGTTTGAAATGTGGGATGGCCAAAGGGAACTCTACTACAGAATATTGAGAATATGTGAAAAGGAGAGAGATGATGGTAACTAGTGTAATCATAGGTCACTCACTCACTGATTCAATAAATATATATTACTAAGAATCACATGTCTGTCAGGTACTATACTAAGCCTGAGGACATACATGAATACAACAGAAGCCACTGTTCTTCCTAGGGAACATCAAGAGTCCAATAGGTCACAAAGAAAAGTAGAGAGACAATTACAACACCACCACAACTTGGTAATGGCTGTGGGAGGGATATACTCAAGGTGCCAGAGAAGACATAAAAATGGTACTTTAATATGGGGGTTGGGGGGAGGGGGACAGGCAGAAAAAGATACCTGAAAAAAGAACTCTAAGCTGCAACTAAAAGAATGTTATTAGGAGGGCAACAGAGTCTTCCAGAACCAGTAACAGCATATTTGAAAACCTAGACATATTCAGAAGACACTCTGAGGAACAGAAAAGCAGTTAAGGGAGACTGGAAACGGAAGGTGAAGGAAGGGTGAATCACAAGAGATGCAGCAGAGAAAGGCAACCAGACTTAGAGAATCATTCTGAGAACTGGAATGAGAAGATGAAAAAGGTAGCCAGCAAGAGGAAAGGCAGGGGAAGCTGGTTTCAAGAAGGCCTCAGCCCAGAATATGGTGTTATCTTGGCTAATGTTCCACGTGTATTTTACTGCTGAGTGTAATATTCTAAAAATATCAATTAAATCAGGTTCGTTGATGATGTTAAAGTCTTCCACATCCCTAATGATTTTCCCATCAATTGAGAAAAAGGTAGTAAAATCTAACTATAAATATTATTTCTCTTTGCAATTCTAACAGTTTTCACTTTATTTTGAGACTCTGTTATAACTGATTATATTAACATTTATAACTGTTCATACTCTTTGCTACTGTTCAGTCATAACCAACTCTTTGCGAACCCACAGACTTTAGCCTGCCAGGCTCCTCTGTTGACGGAATTTTCCAGATAATAATACTGGAGTGGGTTGCCATTTCCTACTCCAAAGGATCTTCCTGACTGAAGGATTGAACCTGCCTCTCTTGCATTGGCAGGCTGATTCTTTACCACTGAGCCACCAGGGAAACTTTATAACTGTTATGTCCTCTTGATTAATTAGTCCCCTTTTTTATCATTATGAAATGAACTTCTTTATTCTCGGCAATAATCTTTGCTCTCAAATCTACATAGATACTAATATTAGGTATATGACTACAAACTGAAGAAACGATGCATGTGAACTGGATTCAACTATTAGTATCTAAGACTAAATTTACCGGGCTAATGGAAACTAGATAATCAAGTGATAAGAAATGAGCAAGTTGTGGGGAAAGACCACAGGAGTGGTAGATAATTCCTGAAGAAACAGCCTCACTACAGAAAATTAATCTGGTTATTTTAATGATTCATAAAGACTTCTTCCCTTAAAATTTTCATTAAAAAATTTTTAATGATTATAAAGACAGCAAGAATTCACTTTATCGTGCCTTTTCCATAAGCCTCATTTATAATAATTTTTAAAAATAAAAGTAGCATACATACACAATGCAGAGTTCAAAGAGTTCTCACAAAATAAAGCTACAGTGTGATTACCACAAAAGTCAAGAAAAATACCACTGATGCCACACCAGAAGTTCCCCTCACACCACTGTACAACTGCTACCTATCCTTCCTCACCAAAGAGGACCATGACTCTGGATTCTAAAGGTCTTGGTTAATTTTTGTTTCTGAATTTCAAACAAATTGAAGCATACAGTATGTATTTTTTGACTAGTTTCCTTCAATCAACATAGGTTTGTGGAATTCATCTATGTTTATTACTTTCATATTTATTTATATATAGTATCCTAATATACCACACTTTATCCATTTTACTACTAACAGGCATTTGGGAGAATTTCACTTTGGGGTTATTAAAAATAATGCAGCTCTAAATAGCTTTTTACCTGCCCTTTGGTACCCATATACACACATTTCTGTTGCAAATATACTCGGGAATGGAGTTCTTTGGTTACAGGGTATACATATGGTAATTTTAGAAGACACAGCTAAGTAGTTTTCCCGAAATGATTCAACAATTTATAGTCCATCAGAAATGGGATTACTCCACATCATTTGAAGGTCTTGGTATTAGCATTATTTTAATAATTAGTTATTATTACAATGTGTAGGATATTAAATTGAAGTTGTATTTTCCAATGAATGTTTTTTTTTTAATTTTTATATGTTGGTACATTTTATTCTATCTTAAATTCTCAAACTGGTCTTATGTTTGTACAATAGCACATACTCTTGTGAACCTATTTATATTTTGAAATTTTACTAGAAATGCTATCAGTTAATATTTGGGTTGATATGGCATAAAAATATGAATGCTTCACAAATGTGTGTGTCACCCTTGTACAGGGGCCATGCTAACTTCCTCTCCATCATTCTAGTTTTAGTGTATGTGCTGCCAAAGCGAGCACTCCCTAATAAATATTGTTGAGCACCTAGTGTTTTCACTGGCCATTTGGATATCTTCTTTCATGAAGAGCTTGCTCCATCCTCTCATGAATTTTTCTGCTGGATTATCTGTCTCATTTTTATTTACTTGTAGATTTTTGTATACACTGGATAAAAACTTCTGACCATATATTTATGTTAAAAATATCTTGTCTATAGACAATAAGCCAACCTAATGAAGCAGTTCTAAGAGACTCTATGTTGAAGGCACTTGTGCTTTAAGTTCCCTCCCACAAAATTTAGGCCATTATGGGAATATCATACGGCTTTCCCCCAACAACTGCCTTTAACTCAAAATGGAAGTTTAAGTCCTCATTTTCAATAAGTAATCCTATACCCAAAGATACCGCGTCTTTGGGCTTAACCACCTGTCACCTACACCAAAAAAAGGAGGGAAAATGAACAAGAAAACATCTTTCTGATCCCTCTTGGATCCCTGAGGACAATACCTCTGAGTTTCATTTACATTGGTGGTCACTGGCTTTTGTGAGAACTGAACCCCTCTGGTAAACTGGTGAAAGCTAGGAATGCTCACTTCAGGAATATCTCATATACCCAACCTTTTGTATATGATTTCAGGGACTAATAAACCATGGAAGCCTAAGTTAATAATTTTTAAACTTAAACCCTTTGAAGTACCGAGTTTCTAATCTAGTCACCTTTTATCAAGGCAAGTTCTCTGGACACTTGATGAAATGCCATCCTGTGTTAACAATTTACCATACTTGCTTTGGACATTCTGATCTGAATGAACAACAGTATCCCCAGTAAAGCCTGAATTATCAAGGCCATCCTCTTAACGACTCTGGAATCAAAGTCTGGTGAATTTGCTATCCATGTATCTACCTGTGGTTCAAATTAAGGCCTATTCCAAGTAAGCCAAGCCTACTTGAATGATGATGGACTTGAATGATGAGGGACCTGATGGTTCAACCCTTACCTGTTGCTGTGCTTGGACTTTTCTCGGTCTTTCTCCTTGTCCTTCTTATGCTCTTTGTGCCGGTGTTCTCGATCTTTATGCTTATCTTTGTGTTTATGAGAATCTGCAACCATAAGAGATGAGTCAGTTAAGAGGAGTCATGAGCTATCTCCAGCCCACCTACCTTGATGAGCTGTCAAGAAGCACAATGACAGGACTTAAATGGCATGGTAGCTATCTATAATAGCATATTCCACTGGAGAAAAAGACTTCACAAACCAGCCCAGACAAGGCATCCCATCACTCTACCTCTAAAACCAAGGTATGTTACAAATAAGCAAGAAGAAAAGGGGAAGCCAATTCTACTGTAAAAGAAGGTAACAGCTTGGCGTCCTTCTCCCTAGACCTGGTACCAGGAAGACTAAGCCATAAATGATTCAAAGGATAAATCTTGAACGCCACCTCTCAAGATCAGATGGTTATCTATGTAACTTGTGGAAAATCCAAACCTTGAGACATGAGTTTTTAAATCAACTTTAATGAAGGATAATTTCTACACAGTAAGATACATGTCAAAGATACGGAGTAGTAAGTCCAGCAGACATATGCACAGACATAATCCCTACCACAATCAAAATTTAGAACATTTCCATCATCCCTGGAAGTCTCCCTTCCAGGAGATAAATGGAACTACAGGATATTCTCTTTTGGGTATGATTTCTTTCACTCCACATATTTTTGTCATTCAACCATGTTCTTGGATATATCAGTAGTTGGTTAGATTTTACTGGAATGCTAATCAATTGTTGTGATACACTGCAATTTATTTATCCATTCATCTGCTGATGGACATCTGAACTATTTTCAGGCATTGGCTTTTTTATGAATAAATCTGCTATGAACTTTCATATACAAGTCCTTGTGTAAACATGTTTTAATTTCTCTTAGGTATATACTTAATGATGAAGTTACAGGGTCACCTGTAAATGTATGTTTTACTTTACAGGAAACTGCCAAACTGTACTGCAAAGTGATTATACCATTATACAGTCCCACCAACAATGGATTAGAGTTCCAAATGCTACAAATTCTCACCAATATCTAAGAAAATCAGTCTAATTTTAGCTATTCTAGCAGGTATGTAGTGGTATCTCACTGTGGTTTTAATCCAGTTTACTGATTAAAATGATGGGCTTCTTTTCATATGCAGATGGGCCACTCATATCTTCTGTAGTAAAGTATCTCTTTAAGTCTTTCCTCCACTTAAAAAAATTTGTTTACCTTATTACTGCGTTCTTTATTTGAATCCCTGGTGGCTCAGTGGTAAAGAATCCCCCTGCAATGCAGGAGATGAGGGTTCAATCCCTAGGTCAGGAAAATCCCCTGGAGAAGGAAATGGGAATCCACTCTAGCATTCTTGCCTGGGAAATACCATGGACAGAAGAGCCTCGTGGGCTACAGTCCGTGGGGTCGCAAAGAGTCAGACACAACTTATCAACTACACCACCACCACCAGAAATTCTTTATATATCATGCATTAGAAATTTCGGTTAGACATGAGTATTGTGAATATTCTTTCTTCTAGGAATTTTATACAGAGAAGAGGCAGGGAACATTTTTAAAATCTATAACGATGTACAGCACCATTTTTTGTTGTTGTTGTTTTTTAAAAGACTGCCTTTTCCCCATTGAACTGCCCTGGGCCTCCTAAATGGAAATGAAGTGACCACAAAATTGTAGATCTGTTACTAGACCCCAACACAGAGTATATTAACTCCTAAACCTTAAGAGTAGAGCTTTTTTTCAATAGTAATTTTGAGATCAAAAGTACTTTAACTTTGTACCTTTACAAAATTGTTTTGGCTATTCTATCTTCTGTATTTCCATATAAATTTTAGATTTAGTTGGTTGATTTCCTAAAGAAAAAAAAAGCCAGCTAGGAGTTTGTGTTCACAGGACAATTTGCAGAGATGTGACATCAAAACATTGTGTCCTTTGATCCATGAATATGGTATCTCTTTCTTTTTTAGGTTAGTGACTCTCAAATTTTAGTGTATCAGAATTAACCCAAGGGCATATATTAAAAATGCAGCTCACTGGAGTCAGGTCACCTTAACGCTGACTGTCAATCAACTGGAAGTTTATATATTCAATGCATGTGGTAGTTTTAAAGTATGTCCAACAGATTCTTTGATACTCTTCCTTTCAAGTTGTGGCCTAATTTCCTTCTCCTTAAGTATGGGCTAGACGTAGTGACTCACCCCTAAAAACAGGACAAAGTGGAAATGTCAGTGGGCAGGCCATCAAAGGTATTGGATCTTTCTCCTTGCCCTGGGCGAAGACAGTTGCCACACTGTTAGGACACTCAAGCAGCCCTATGGAGAGGCCTATCTGGTGAAGAAGTGAAACTTCCTGCTAATAGTTATGTGTGTGAATGAACCACCTTGGAAGTGCGTCCTCTAGTCTTAGTTAAGCCTTCAGATGACTGCCAACTCAGACTCTGAGCCAAAACCACCCAGCTAAGCTCTTCCTGGATTCCTGGTTCACACGAACTGTATGAGAAAACAAATGTTTGTTATTTAAGGTGCCAAATTTTGAGATAACAAGTTTAATAACAACAGACAACTAACAATAATGTACAGACAACACGTATGTTCCACACTACTCCTTGCTCACCGCAAAAATAAATCACATTTGGCATAACCCATTAAGTATCTACTCTGTGCCAGGCCCTAGAGAAACAGAATTTGCATGACCATTCCCCTAGCTATAAGAAACTCTCATCTCACCAAGATGGGAAAATAAAAGCATGTGGTATCAGAACCCAATCTTTCACATAGCATAGAGAACCCATCAACTTCTGAAAATCTCAAGTCCAAAATTTTAAAATGCTGTCAATCTGAAACAAAGCTGTTAGCCCCTGTTTACCTGATAATAATTAATATCCTGATTTCTTCTGCCCCCAACAAGTACTTACAGTTAAAATCATAATAGTTGGCAAACCATGCCACTAGCACTACAACCAGAATGAAGCCTGTGTTGTTTGACTTTGTTTACAGGCCAGATTTAACAAACAAACAACAGAACAGGAGCATCTGCTATTATGGCCCAAGGCTATGGCAGCAACATAATTAAAAAAAAAAATTATTCTGTGTATACAAACACATAAACATGTCTGAAAAAGACTAGAAGACAGACACCAAATGTTAAAAGTAGTCTGGATGGTAAATTTATGAATAACTCAAGTTTTTGTGTGTATACTTTTGCCATTTTTCCCCAATTTCTTCCCCGAGATGAGTCATTTTCATAATAAAAAATAGAAGTTTAAAAGATTACCAGGCTTTAAAACTTTATTTTGATAAATACTGGTGTACACAAGGAAAAAGTAGTATTATTAACTCACTAAAAAGCTTTAAAGAAAAAGAAAACTAAGTAAAAGATAAATTGAAAATAATTCCAGGTAGGTTTTAGATAACCAGTCTGCCAAAAACATTTCTGTTTTAAGTATGCAAAACTTCAAAGTTGATTTTTAAAGCCAAATCCCCAATTCTTTCAAAGCTATTGCTAATCTAAAAACATAAAAGCAAAATGTCTGGTAAGAAAAGCCGTAACTAAAAATTCCACCAGTGCGAATAAGACCTAGGTCAAAGATATGAACCCCAAGTGTCCCTATTTAAAAGTTATCACATGTCTACTATATGTTCAAATTGTGCTATGTGTGCTGTGACGGGTACCAAAACCAACATATGTTAATAACTTTAAATATCCTAATAGCTGTAGTATAGTTCTACGGGGAGGCTGGACCTTCTGAGGAGAAATGACAGGGGGGGGCAGAATGGAATTAGTTGATCTCCTGAACAACAAAAGTATGTAAACAAGCTAAATAACCAACAGAAAGGGAAACCACCAGAGTAGATCTGCACTAGGTAAACTGGTGGATAGCTTTTATAGATGCATACAGACATACTTCCAGGTGACTGATGTCTGCAATTAGCTTTAAAATATTGTCAGCCCCACTTCCCTGCAAAATGGGGGGATATGGGGATAGATAAAACAAGACTGGCAAGAGGTTGATATTAATAGTTATTGAAGAGGCAGATAAGACACATGGGAGTTCGTTGTTATTACTCTACTTAAATAGGCTTGAAACTTCAGAATAAAAAGTTAAACACGTATTTTTAAGCTTTGTCCCTTCCAATCCCATATTTTTTTTCTTATTATATAAGGGTACGGCAAGGAGAAGACTAGCCTAGTCCAAGAGAGGATTTGCTCCTTTTAGGGAGCAGTAAGAGATAAAGCTTGATAAAATTAACCTAAGGGTCAGGGTGTCCTATTCTCAGGATGACAAGGAGCCACTTCAAGCAGAAAAGGAACAAAATGAAAGCCATACTTAAGGAAGATTAATTGAAGGGCAGTGTGGGTAGAAGGTAAAAGAAAGAGCAAAATAACTAGCTAGTGTTTTTGAAGCAATCTAGAAAAGAGTGATAGCAAAGAGGCTGAGAAAAAAAATGTAAAAGCATGTTGAAAACAATGGAAGTAGAATCCAGTTCTAGGAACTCATGGGATGTGTGATCAATAAATGCAGAAGAGTCAAAGAAGATTCAAAGACTCTAAGTCAAGGTGGCTAGAACAAGGTGCCTTAGAAGAAGACAGGAAATCTGTGCAGAACAAAAATGAGGAAAACAAAAAGACTGAAGAAATGATGACATTAACTCAAGTCCTATTGTATTTAAGGTAACAGTGGAACATTTAAAAATGGTGAACAGAAGAGAAGCCAGTAAGTAGAAACTGAAGCCAATAAGAGCACAACGATGTATGTCGCCCATGGCGAAAATATTTGCAGACAGCAGACTAATGGATTTGAAGATTACTTTTAGTACATACTCTTTCCCTTAACTGGAGTTCATCTAAGAATAGATGTTATTAAAATGTTTTGTAGAAAGGATCTTGCCACTTTATGCACCTGTTAAACGCAACAACAATTGTGTTGATTTTGACTAACAGATTAGAAATGAAAGGTACAAGCCATTGCATATTAAATCATTAGAAAACCTCATATACCCTCCTGATAACAAATGTTTCAAATCCTAGAATTCAAATATTTAAAATGAAGACACAGGAGGAAGACCAGTGAAATCCTTGAGAAGACAGAAGACATTAACAACTAATTCCTTTCACTCTAACTTAAGGATAGATATGTAAATGAACAGAGCTAGAGGACAGGAATCAACATCTTTTGTTACAGTTATCTAAGGTGTTCCTAAGGTCAACAATGTTCTGAGGTAAGTGAAGCGAAATGAAGTGGCTCAGTCTTGTTCGACTCTTTGCAACCCCATGGACGGTAGCCTACCAGGCTTCTCCTTCCATGGGATTCTCCAGGCAAGAGTACAGGAGTGGGTTGCCATTTCCTTTTTAGGGGATCTAAAGAGACTTCCAAATGACAAAAGAGGTTAAGTGCATCTGTGTCTTCCCCAGCTGCAAGAATAGTTGCTAGATATCACTACAAACTTCCAGATGTGTAAGATGGATTCAGAAAAGGCAGAGGAATCAGAGATCAAATGCCCAACATCTGTTGGATCATTGAAAAAGCAAGAGTGTTCCAGAAAAACATCTACTTCCACTTTACTGACTATGCCAAAGCCTTTGACTGTGTGGATCACAACAAACTGTGGAAAATTCTGAAAGAGATGGGAATACCAGACCACCTGACCTGCCTCTTGAAAAACCTATATGCAAATCAGGAAGCAACAGGTAGAACTGGACATGGAACAAGAGACTGCTTCCAAATCGAGAAAGGAATACGTCAAGGCTGTATATTGTGATCCTGCTTATTTAACTTACATTCAGAGTACATCATGAAAAATACTGGCTGGATGAAGCACAAATGGAATCAAGATTGCTGGGAGAAATATCAATAACCTCAGATATGCAGATGACATCACACTTATGGCAGACAGTGAAGAAGAACTAAAGAGCCTCTTGATGAAAGTGAAAGAGGAGAGTGAAAAAGCTGGCTTAAAACTCAATATTCAGAAAACTAAGATCATAGCATCTGGTCCCATCACTTCATGGCAAATAGATGGGGAAACAATGGAAACAGTGATAGACTGTTTTTTGGGAGCTCCAAAATCACTGCAGATGGTGACTGCAGCCATGAAATTGAAAGACACTTACTCCTGGAAGAAAAGTCATGACCAACCTAGAGAGCATATTAAAAAGCAGTTTGCCAACAAACTCTGCTAGTCCGTCTAGTCTAGTCAAAGCTATGGTTCTTCCAGTAGTCATGTACGATGTGAGAGTTGGACTATAACGAAAGCTGAGCACCAAAGAATTGATGCTTTTGAACTGTAGTGTTGGAGGAGATGCTTGAGAGTCCCTTAGACAGCAAGGAGATCCAAAGAGTTCATCCTAAAGGAAATCAGTCCTGAATATTCACTGGAAGGACTGGTGCTGAAGCTGAAACTCCAATACTCTGGCCACCTGATGTGAAGAACTGACTCATTGGAAAAGACCCTGATGCTGGGAAAGAATGAAGGCAGGAGGAGAAGGGGATGACAGAGGATGAGATGCTTGGATGGCATCACTGACTCAATGGACATGAGTTTTAGTCGTCTCTGGGAGTTGGTGATGGACAGGGAAGCCTGGCGTGCTGCAGTCCATGGTGATGCAAAGAGTCGGACATGATTGAGCAACTGAACTGAACTGAACTGATCACTACAAAATGACTTGATGGATAACGTGCAAAATCAAACAGCAAAAAACCAACAACCTTCTACTACTAGACTCAGAATTAGACTCTGAGCGTCAATTCCATTTACAACCATTTTAAATGTATTCTTAAATCCAAAGCATCCTCCTCTAGACTCATCAAGACACTCTGCCCTCAAGGGGTTTACAATCCAGGAAGATAATCCAGATAGGAACCCAACACAGCCAACAGCAAACAAGAGAAAAGGGGCACTACTACCTGCTAGAGTACTCAAAGTGTCTCATTCGATTTTCTTACTATTCTTACAGTAAGAAAATATTCCCATTTCACACAAGACCAACAGTATCTCTTTCTAAGGGTGCATTCTGCACAAGGTAGTATGTTTATGTATTATCTCTAGTTTTCACAACTCTGAGCAGTACTGATTTTACCAAATCTAATTCACATTTTTGCTTAATATCTCTGAAAAAGTACATATGGTTCATATAACCCCGACAGAGGGGGAATCTGGTAATATTCAGCAGAACCAACTTATTAATACATACTAACTTTTGACCCTGGGCTTCCCAGGTGGTGCCAGTGGTAAAGAACTTGCCTCCCAGTGCAGGAGACATAAAAGGTGTGGGTTCAATCCCTGGGTGAGAAAGATCCTCTGGAGGAGGATGGCAACCCACTCCAGTATTCTTGCCTGCAGAATCCCATGGACAGAGGAGCCTAGCAGGCTATAGTCCTGTATAGGATCTCAAAGAGTCAGACATGCCTGAAGTGACTTAGCATGCATGCATACATCTTTTGACCCAGCAAGCCATATCTAGGAATGTAGCCTGAAGATACACTTTGAAGGTAGCAAATTTATGCTGGTCTATGTATACATGAAGGCAGAGCAAATTAGGTCAGCAGAGAAGAAATTTTTTAATTTTAGACTTGCCGGAATGGATTAAAATTCCTTTCCTTCATCCCCAAATCTCAAATGTCAAAGGACCTTAAAGCAACAGTGTTATATTACATCATGATGTTCCTACATTTAAAAAGGTAATAGACATTTTCCTAAATGTCTGTAGAGACATGTGCCATTACCTCTGGCTCTTACACGATGGCAGAATTTTCAAGTTTTCTGCCCTGCTATTATTTCTCAGAAAGAGTAGTATGGCAGTACGATTACGGGCATTTGGAAAAATAGCATTAAGAGTAAAAATAATGAATCTGGGTTACCTGCCTCCTTTGCTTCCAAGTGAAAAGTTATATACTGAGGAGAAACGATTCCACTAGAGAACAGAAATAAAAAGCTTAGGATCCAAGAGGGCAGAGAAGTATTTAACACAGACTTTCTGGAGGAGGAAGGGCGTCCCAGGTTGCTCAGTGGTAAAGACCTGCCTGCTGAAGCAGGAGGTGCAGGTTCAACCCCTGGGTCGGGAAGATCCCCTGGGGAAGGAAATGGCAACCCACTCCAGTATTCTTGCCTAGAAAATTCCACGGACAAAGGAGCCTGGTGGGTATAGTCCATGGGGTGGCAATGAGTTGAACACAACTAAGCAACTAAGCACACACAGAGGAGGCAGTGTTTGAGCTAAGTCTTATTAAAGGCTAAGAGGGAGTTAGCATGGTTGAGAACAGACAAAGGGCATTCTTGGCAGATGAGCCATGAAAGCAGACAACCTATTATTGTCATTATTATTATTGTTGTTGTTGTTACTGAAAAACTGATCTCATGTTTGAGCAAAACTAAGTGAGATACACTTCCTGCCAGCTAGGAAATGCTAGAGTTGATTCTTGTCCATATATGTAAGAATTAAAATCCCAGAGTTATATTTAATTTGTCTAAAGCCATGTGTCCTGAAAGCAGTTTCTTAAAAAAGATACAGAAACACTCCTACTGTTTGTAGCTTTACAGTCCTAATCCTCTGCTTACAAAATACCTAGGAATAAGAAACTCCAGTATCAAATAAATCCAGCAAAATTTGATACAACTGTTTTAAAGTACCTGAAAGGTGGCCTAATCCTAGGATAACAATGAAACTTTAAGTTTGGAAACCAGGTACAGAACCAGCCCCAAGTAGCCAGAACAGCATCCAATGAGGTATAAGATGAAGAGTTCCCTCCTCACAGGGAAACCAGACACATATACAAATTACATGAAAAAGAAAGCCAAGCCAATAAAACACTTTGTTAAATATGTTCAAGAATGGGAATTCCCCAGCAGTCCAGTGGTTAGGACTTTACACTTCCCTGCCAAGGACCTGGGTTTGATCCCTGGTCAGGAAACTAAGATCTCACAAGTCACTCAGCACGGCCTAAAAAAAAAAAAAGTTCAAAAATGATGCGGTTAGAACAAAAGATCACGGTTAAACCCTAACGACAATCAGAGACATCACAGACAAGCACAGCATGTTGGAAATAATCCCTGAAGGAAGCATACTGGTTCAACAGAGAGAAGATCTGATTCAAACCCTTGTTCTACTGGTGACTGTATAACCTTGTGGAAAGTAACTTAACTATGGGGTCTGTAAGAATGCAGCATAACTCAATGAGTAAAAGCTTCAAATATGTTCACTGACTTGAGACCTGTGATCGTGGTAAACTTTCCTCTTTTATAGATGAAGAAACTGAGATGTAGAAAATTTAAGTGACCTTAAATAATTTTATTTCAAATTAAATCAAAATTTTTATGTATGGTGTGACTACCCTGGATGTCCAGTTGGTTAAGAACCTGTGCTTTCACTGCAGGGGTGCAGGTTCAATCCCTGGTCAGGGAACTAAGATTCCACATGCTGCATATTAATTAATTAAAAAATTCTTTGTGTGTGGTTTTAACAGAATTCTTGGCTAATCTCCACAAAATTCCAAGCACACTGACAACTATCAACAAGGTACAATTATTACTGAATCTTCTGCAAGATTAATTTATATAAAACTGCAATGAGCCTACCCAATCAGTCCAAATAACTTAAGGTTCAGGTTTTATACATGCATTTAAGGCAGCAATCCAGGCCCATTCACTTTGTCTGACCAGCCAATGATGACTAAAAGGCTATCTGCATCCAGGAAAGAGAAGGACTTAAGAAACACCAGTTAACACCCCCAGGTAGAAATATTTGCATGAGTTTAGCAGCAATCAGCAGGCAGCTAACAGTGTTACCAAGTTTTTCCACCCAGGTTCTCTAATGCAACTACAACCCAACCCAAGCACTAACATTTACACTTTATTAAGAGAAAAAAAATGCTAAGAAATTTCTGACCCTTTTAGCAACTATTCCATGATCATGGGCTTCCCTGGTGGCTTAGACAGTAAACAATCTGCCTGCAATACAGGACACCAGGGTTCAATCCCTGGGCTGGGAAGATTCCTTGGAGAAGGGAATAGCCACCCACTCCAGCATTCTTGCCTGGGGAATTCCACGGACAGAGGAGCTTGGAGGGCTACAGTCCACGGGGTTGCAAAGAGTCAGACACAACTAACACCAACACTGTGATTTTAAGGATTTCATTTCTCCACCATTCTTCTAAATGATTAGGGTAATCCGATCAGGGCAGGAGAGAAACTCCTTTGCTTCCTTATAAACAAAAGCAGAGGTGTCTCTGGTACAGAGAAGTGTTCTTTGCCATGTTTTGAGGCAGACCTCTTTACATGGACTTTTGACAAAGGGTTTGAGACTTAAAGCAGTAACTGTATAACATGATGGGTTCTTCCTTCAAATACAGTCAAGTGTGGAGAGGACGGGAGTGGGGAATGCTTATTCAACCAAAAGATGCCTTCCCCAAAGAGGCCCTGAAACAACAGCCAACCTTTGCTCAACTCTAACACAAAAATATAGTCAATGCATTAAGAAACTAGACAGTGGAACGATTTGGGTGAAAATACTTGGGGAAATAATTTTCTAAAGGAGACACTTATCATATGGTCATTTATTAAGCCACTTCTATTGGGATAAATCTTTGCACCTTCTTCCTCCTTGATCTTCAAATCCGTGGATACCACATTCTCAGAAGCTGGAGTTCAAACAAAATCTCTATTCTACACACACTCTACATCTAGTACATTCTAACATTTTAAGACTGTTTTTGCTTAGGACAGATTAACAAGCTGGTTTCAGTGATAAAGACTGACATCCGGAGTGTAGTCAGTATCAGGGGTGTGCGAGAATCTCCTCAGCAACTTACTGCAAAACTAAAAGGAGTCAGGAAGGGTGAAAGTCTGTCACTAAAGAGGGGATGGGTTGAGGGGTAAAATAATTCTACCCTTTCCTCTCCCCCACACAGCTGTTCTAAATTCAGACTTGACCAATGTTGATGCAGCTTCAGTCCAGGAAACCCAGTCTGTGATCCACCTTAATGGGTGGCTGATTTCAATTTGTAGTCCATGGAGGAGTCTTTATTACTGTTTTTTGAAAATTTTTAATTTTATATTGGATGTAGCTGATTAACAATGTTGTGATAATTTCAAGTGGACAGCAAAGGGACTCAGCCATACAAATACATGTACCTTATCAATATTTTATAGTGACTCTCACTGAGAACATCTCCAAAATTCCAGTGCAGAGTTAATAGCCTTTCAAAGTATGCAGGACGGAGGCTGATCTGGCTAAAAATTCAAAGAGCTCCAGATTTAAGAGAAAAATGTCGGGAGGATTCAGCTCTAAAGAAAATCCTTCAAAACTCAAGAATGAGAGAAGGGACTAGTAACATTTTCAACTTTTAAAGTCTAAATTATCAATTGTTCTCCCCAGATGTATACTGTATATAACAAAACCTTCTGTCATGAACAGACTTGTTCATTATTGAAACTAATGGGGTTTCATTGGGGACCTCGTACTCTTACGCTAATAACACACGCAAAAAAACACCAGCTGAGAAGACAGCAAATGGAAAAAGTTTTTCTTCTTCTCTCCTTTATGAAACTGGAGTTTACAATATTCATCCATTCAAATATTTACTGAGTACCAACTCTGTGTCAGGTGTTGTTTTAGGTGTGCCAGTACAGCATGAAACAGTGCCAAGTCTCTGGTCTCCCCTGAAGCTCCATAACAAGCATCAAAGCCACCCCAACCCTTCCCAACAGCAGCAGCAGCTGTTAAGTAACTTTGAAAAAGGGAAGTTGGAGGGGGGAGGTCTCCACAGTTGCCCAAGTTTCCCTCGGATGCACCCCCATGAAGTTCCACAATCAGACTTTACTTCTGCAACTGGAAAAGACCTTCATAAGAAGTTATGAAGGGATCTGCCCCAGTGGTCCAGGCTCCCAATTCAGGGGGCCTAAGTTTAATTCCTGGTTAGGAACTAGATGTCACATGCTACAACTAAAAAGGTTCTGCAGGCCACAACTAAGACCTGAGGCAAACAAACTCCTGTTGTCATCCAACTCTTTGCGAACCCACGGACTGCACCACACCAGGCTTCCCTGTCCTTCACTATCTCCCAGAGTTGGCTCAAACATGTCCATTGAGTTGGTGATGCCACCCATCCAACAAATTATAAAAAACAAAAAAGTTATGGACGCCAAGTCGAAGAAAGGGTCAGACAATCAGATGAAGCTGCCAAGTATTTTGCAAAATGCTTAAGTTTTTGTCCTCAATATTCAATACTTCACAGAGGTCCATAACCAGAAACTCGGTAGTCCGCTGCATTAAAAGACTGAGTCTTTTAGTTATAGCATTTCCCATTTGTTTTTATCAGTTCTGCAACACAATTTCAAATTTTAAAAACGGATCATTTTCTCAAATGCCTACATAATCTAGAAGAAATGCCAGAAACTAACTTAAAAACACTTAAGTGAACCTATCTTGGTTCTGGAACATCAGCAACCCTTAAGATTAGTGTTCAGCTGTTGTTTCATGTCCTTGCCACGGAAGACACAACATGAAGCAGCCAACTGGTTTGCTTTAGGCTTCAATCTCATACAAAAAAAAAAAGGGTTAAGGTCACAGGATGTTTTTCCTTCCAGTCCACTTCTGCATTTAAAAGTGGACTCCTTTTATGCTTTTACAGCACTACAATTACCTTAATCTGTCTTTTCAGCCCCTTCCTGTCTCTGTACCCTATTTTAACTTGTCTTAGAACCTCCTCTCCCATTCTACTCCTATTATGCTCCTTCAAGTTCATCTTCCTCTCTTCCTCTGGCTCCCATTTCCAGGGACCAATTAATTGATTACATAATAAAACATGAGTACCATCTTTCTAGATTCCATATGCACGCATTAATATACAATACCTATCTTTTTCTTTCTGACTTACTTCACTCTGTATATCAGGCTCCAGGTTCATCCACCTCATTAAGACTGACTCAAATGCATTTTTTTTAATAGCTGAGTAATACTCCATTGTATATACGTACCACAATTTCTGTATCTGTCCATCTATCGATGAACGTGGTTCCTCCATGTCCCAGCTATTGTGAAAAAGTGCTGCAAGGTGAACACTGGGGTACATGCGTCTCTCAATTATGGTTTTCTCAGGGTGTATGCCCAGCACTGGGATTGTTGGGTCACACGGTCGTTCTAGCTTTTTAAGCAATCTCCACACTGCTCTCCATAGCGGCAGGGCAGCGATGGAGATGCAGAGAACAGATCTGCGGACACAGCGAGGGAAGCAGCGGGTGGGACGAACAGAGAACTGCTCGGAAACATAATACTACCATACGAGAGACAGCAAGTGGGAATCTGCTGTGTGACGCAGGGAGTTCAACCCAGTGCTCTGCAACAACCTAGAAAGGTGGGAGTAGGGAGGGAGCTAGAAAGGGGGTTCAGGAGGGAGGAGACATATGTGTATACCTGAGGCTGATTCATGTTGATATATGGCAGAAACCAACACACTACTGTAAAGGAATTATCTTCCAATAAAAAAAAAAAATGCAATGTCATGACAGGGTCCTAGGTAACACATTTCTCTGCTCTCGTCTCAAAGTTTCTAATCTGTAAAATAATTTCTACTGATCTCTTACACTTCCAGTCCCAATAATTTTATGACTTTTAAAATTTGTTTTGGCTTAAAGAGATTAGGATATTAAAAATATATATATATATGTATATATATATATATGCTTAGAGCAGTAGTTCTCAAACTTTCCTGTGTATGAGAGCTGGGAATAAGATCATCCTCAGATATGTCTATTTTAGCACAAGGTCTCTAGATAACTATAATCTAGAAATATATTTTAAAAAACCCTGCGCTGTTGTTTCTTGGTCCTTTGAACAATGATTCATACCAAATACCAGCCACCTACAATAATGGACAGGTTACTGATTTTATTTTCAGTTTCTATTTTAATTAGATCTCTCTGTTCCTTTAAAGGGCAGGCACAAGGTGCTGAGTCAGTTGCTGGGGATTTTTTTTTTTTTTTAATTTACAGCTGAGACTACTGAGTCTCTACAACTGAGGAAGAGAGAGATTTTCACCTGCTACTTTCCTAGCCCCTACCTGAGAGGAAGAAGGAAGAGCTACAAAAGGGATGGCACAGCTACTGCAACTTAGAGAAGAAGCAGGGTAGCAAGGCTCTTTAGAATAGAGTCTGCTGTTTGGACATCAGGGCAGAGTCATGCATATACATAGGTAACTCAAGTCCTGCCACTGGGACTCAGTCGTGAAGATGAATGACTACAAAAAAGGTGACTTAAATCAGCCACAGATTATATGTAAATGAGTGAGCATGACTACATTCCAATAAAATGTTACTTATGGACACTGGAATTTGCATTTCGTATAATTTTTCTGTGTCATGAAATAGTAAATAATAGTCTTTTTCTAAATTGACGTATAACTGATGTAACATTATATTAGCTTTAGGTGTATGTAATAACTTTTCCCCAATTAGTTAAGACAAATATAAAAGCCATTCATAGTTCATGGGTCATACAACAGAAGGCACAGTTTGCAGAACTCTGCAGCTACTTAACAGGGACTAGTAACTATCCCCAATGCCCAGGTAGAGACAGTGTTGCTGTTCTGAAGTTCTGTGTGTAAGCGAATAGAATCCTCCAAGCTTTACCTAAGGCTTTTTCCTAAATTATAACCATGCTCAGCCTGGCTCCCACTACTTCCCTCCTTTCAAACAGCCCATGAATGGCTATTATTCAACTTGATTTAAAGTGGTTAAAATCAACTTGCTCTTGCAAACCTAGACAAAATTAGTCACAAAAAGGAAAACTCTTTGAAGAGGAGGCCAAGACTTAGCCCACTGCTAATTCTGCTTCTTAAGCAGCAAGCTAGTTAAATTTGTTATTTATTCCCCTTAAAGTGAGAACAACATCACACTTGTTTATACTCTCTTAACCACCTCCAATGAGATTCCTTAGTAAATAGGCAGACTTCAGAGAGCCTTCTTAAAACAAGGGGGTGGTAAATACCTGGTTAACAAAAAGATCTTTTTCCTTGAGTACTCAGATAAACAGGGGTTTTACTGATTTCTGGGAATAACTGGTTCCAAGTACAAGCTGAACTGCTAAAAAATAAATTATCCAGGGGTCTTTGCTGCACAAGTAGGCAAGCTTTCTTTAATAGGAAAAGGATTATACATTAAAGTGCAACAGAGCCTTCTAGTCAATGAAACTAGCCTGGTAAGGCTCCACTGTAAATGAAGGTAAGTGCTCTAAAAAATGCATTTCCTTGGCCTGGTACCACATGGGTCACTCCACTACAACCAAGAATTCTCATGTCAATTGAGTCAGTGATGCCATCTAACCATCTCATCCTCTGTCATCCCCTTCTCCTCTCCCCTTCAATCTTTCCCAGCATCGGGGTCTTTTCCAATGAGTCAGCTCTTTGCATCAGGTGGCCAAAGTACTGGAGTTTCAGCTTCAACATCTTGGGAATTTCAGCTTCAATATCTTGGTATTGCAACATGCTAAAAATCTGCAATTTCAAATGACGTTGTAGGCTGAAACTAACCATTTTAAAGTACAGTGATCCATAAAGATATACGTAAACATAAGTTGGCTTATACTTTGGGCAACACTTTGGCCACCTGATGTGAAGAACTGACTCATTTGGAAAAGACCCTGATGCTGGGAAAGACTGAAGGCAGGAGGAGAAGGGCATGACAGAGGATGAGATGGTTGGATGGCATCACTGACTCGATGGACATGAGTTTGAGAAAGCTCCACGAGTTGGTGATGGACAGGGAAGCCTGGCATGCTGCAGTGCATGGGGTCGCAGAATTGGACACGACTGAGCACCTGAAGTTGGGCTTCCCTGATGGCTCAGCAGGTAAAGACCCACTTGAAATTCAGGACATGCAGGAGACTTGCGTTTAATACCTGGATCGAGAAGATCTCTTAGAGAAGGAAATGGCAACCCACTCCAGTATTCTTGCCTGGAAAAATCCCATGGACAGCAGAGCCTGGCAGGCCACAGTCCATGGGGCTGCAAAGAGTCAAACATCACTGCGCACATATGCAAATGAAGTTAATCTGTTTTGTCAGCTACAAAACAGACATGACTTATCTATCTCACAGGGTTGCTGAAATAAAATGAAAATTTATTCAGTCCAAAGCACCTTAAATGTTCATCTTTGTGTAGCACTAAAGGGGTCAAGTAAAACGGAAAGCTGTCTGACCTTTGCAACTGCTCTGGTAAACTCTACTTACCAGTCATAAATACCCTTAGCATGTCACTCAGGATAAAGCAAGGCAGACATACAGAAGGAAGTTCATTATTCAAAATCATAACACAAATTCATACCTGTTTTGGATTTTAAAGTTCCAAGAGCCCCAACCTCCCATATTCCAAGCAAAATCTAAATTCAAATCTCTTTGCTCTTACCTAAATTTTACCTAGAATTGTGCTGCCCTGCATGAAGCCACTAGTCACATGTAGCTACATTTAAATAAAATTTGAAAATTAAGTTCTTTGGCCACATGAGCCACATTTCAAAGGCTCAACAGCTTCATATGGCCAGCAGCTACCATATGGAAGAGCACAGATTGGGAATAATTTCCATCATGAGAGAAAATTCTACTAGACAGTGCTAACTGAAAATCCTGAATCCAGGTCGACACTTTCCTTTCACTAGCAGAGAGCATGAGTTACCACGCTGTGTGATTTGCTCATCACAGCTGACAAAACCAGGATTGAAACTTCCTTTGTCCTGACTCCTTACCTAGCATTCTCCTCTCCACCAGAGACTCCTCTGCTGGAGCCCTGTGGGGGGCCTTGGCCCTACATAGCAAGACACTATGCTATGTAGTTCCTTAAGGTCAGCAGAAGTTTGCCTGGCTAAACTGCCACCCCAAAAGCAGGCCACTTCTGTAGAGCTCCTGGAGAATCAGAATCTCAGTGAGGGTCACCCAGAGGGCATTTCAATTGAGTTATTCGTCCACTAAGGCATCAGTCAAATCAGATAAAGCAGTGATTTTAAGTTTCAGGAGAATGGCAAGGAAGTCCCATTTTACTAACTTGTCTTCTCTAAACACAAGACAAAGTGGTAATTTTTACCTTTGCCTCTAAAGGTAATTCGGAGAAGGCAATGGCACCCCACTCCAGTACTCTTGCCTGGAAAATCCCATAGACAGAGGAGCCTGGTAGGCTGCAGTCCATGGAGTCACTAAGAGTCGGACATGACTGAGCGACTTCACTTTCACTTTTCACTTTCATGCACTGGAGAAGGAAATGGCAACCCACTCCAGTGTTCTTGCTTGGAGAATCCCAGGGACGGGGGAGCCTGATGGGCTGCCATCTGTGGGGTCGCACAGAGTCGGACACGGTGAAGTGACTTAGCAGCAGCAGCAGCTAAAGGTAATTAACCAGTACAAGATCCTCAGGATGCCGATTCCCATTTCACATACTCTTCAGTAGTGAGTAACATTTTCACAAGGGCATCTCTGTAGTGAAAATGCTTCTCCTTTCCCAGGGGGAAGAACTTAAAAAGAAAAAAGGACTTGTCTAACCTGAAAATGTACCTTCTTGGGCCAGCTCAATTAGAACAGGCCCATTCCTGCAGCTTGTCCTCCTCTGCTTCTAGTAAGTAGGCCCTGAATGCCTGGGAAGTAGTGAAAGTGACTCCAAACCTCCTGACTATGCTACACTGGCCCACCAGCTCACCCTAAGCTGCCTTGTTTCCAAAGGGTGTGGGCCTCTAATGGCCCCAAGTCCACACCTTGCCTGACCACAAAGGTATCCAGTGATCATGCATCCTATTACTAATTCAAACGAGGGGACTTTTGTCTACAATATCACTACTGACTGTGCTTGAAATGCATTGTCAAAGTGTAAGCCTGAATATGTATATGCTCTTTAGAAGCCTTCCAGGTGCTAAGTAATTGGCTCCTTTTTTTGGTCCCATTATGAATTACTCCAAATTCCTAGGTATATGAAAGTACAAAAATTGAGCAAGTATTAAGGTTCAGCTATGGGCATTGTGAAAAAACAGTGAACACTGTTTAAGAGGCTCAATTACTACAAAACTAATTTTAGGCTTCATTAGAATCATAGTCATCATTTGCTCAAGGTCACCCAACTACTGACAGTTGAAACCAAGTTTATCTAACTCCAAAGTCTGTATTTCACTGGTGAGGATGTGGATTTCATCAACTGTCTTTCATTCCTTCTTAAAATGTGAGGCACAATGGGAGAAGGTGAACTTCAAATCTTACTCTATTCCATCGATTCTAAAACCTCAGTGTGTATCAATCACCTGGTTAACTTGTAAAACCTAGATAGCTGAGCCCTGGCTCCTGGGGTTTGAGGCAGTAAGTCTGGATGAGGACCAAGAATTTACATTTCCAGCAAATTCTCAGACAATGCTGCTGCTGCTGATCAAGAAACTGCACTTTAAGAAACACGGCTCTATTCAAATCCTGCTACTTCAATCAGCGCCATCAGTAACTAAAGACCTCTAGTTTAATCCGAAGATAGTGAACTCCACAGGTTAGATCCCCAGCATTCCACTGAACTATTCTCCATTTAACCTTCTAAAGCCTGCCTTAACCATCCTAGGAATGTTAGTCTGAAAACCACCCCTCCCTCTTTGTGCGCCCCCTTAGTCACCGAATCTTAAAAGATGACATTAGGATCAAATAGTGGCTAGTTAAACATGGAAGCAGGAGGATCAGAAGTTTGATGAGACACATAGTTAAACAGCTGCAAAGTCAGTTAACTATCTCTGCTATTTATTTAAATACTTGTTGAAAGGTAGAAGATATTGAGAGGGGGGATAAGTAACAAGCTTTTATAAACAGATTTGAACACTCTGTTCTGGTCCCTTTTTAAATATTCTGTAAATTTAATAGCTGGACCAATAGAGTAGTACCTTAATCAAATGAAACAAAGGAGACCTTAGCTAAATAAAACAGATCAGTTTCTCCAAAGGTGATGTATGGGTTTCCTGTATTAAAATCATTTCGAACTGTTAAAGGTATATTAAAAATGCAGGTTTCTCAGTAGCACCACAACAGAATCAATTTCCAGGCAAAGGACCAGGATTCTGTAGTTTCACTAAGCACTCTAGGTGATTCTTACGCAAATTAGCTTGAGAACAATGAAAAACGTGTAAAGCTCTCAGTGTTCCTCAGGTGATCATCAACTAGTTGGTAAGCTAGAGAGAGGGAGGATCCCATTTCACAACTAAACATTTGTCAGAAGCATCTGTATTGACCATATAAAATGAGATAGTGCTCTTGCCCACTTCCTAGTAAGTAATGGGCAAACCATGTAAATTTCTCCAGCCTATGTCTATTCCTCCAGAATGAAAAACTGGAAGAGAACAATAAAGGGCTCAGTGAAAGCCAGAGAAAAGTGGTTACTTGTGGCTTGGGTTTAAGTGTTGACTGCAGGCAGATTTCACTGGAAAGGAAATCGAGTATTAAGGCTATGTCTTCAACACTGAAACAGGCTCTTAGCTGTTTCTAACCCCCAAAGAGTTTACAATACTTAATGCTTTCCTAAAAACAGGTAGGAAAATAGAGATGGAATACCAAATTCTGGCTTTCCCAGGTGGCACAGTAGTAAAGAATCCACCTGCCAATGCAGCAAATGGATCCCCTGGAGGAAGAAATGACAACCCACTCCGATATTCTTGCCTGGAAATTCCATGAACAGAGGAGCCTGGTGGGCCACAGTCCATGGAGTAGTGACTGAGCGTGCACACACACCAAATTCTAAAGACTAACGAGATATTCCTGGGTAAAAAGGAACATTTTAACAGAACAAACCATGATTACAGACTTGTGGGAGAAGAACACACACACATACACTGAACTTTTTTCTGGGAAATAAGGTTGCTGCAGAGGCCTTTAAGAAAAGAAATCAAGTTTTCAATAAATACACTGAGCAAAAATTTTTTTAAACTTCACTATTTATTTCGTGTCTTAGGTCAGGCAGTGTGCAGCATGCATTCCCAATCAAGGATTGAACCAGAGGCCCCTGCATTAGAAGTGCAGAGTCTTAACCCACTGGACCACCAGGGAAGTCCATGAGCAAAATTATCTTTGTTTTTGTACAATAACACCTACAGGCATGCATAGCTACACACGTGCAATCAGTATGGATTCTGTTTGATAGTCCTCTAGTCTTTTTTATGCAAACATTCACTGTTTTCAATCACTTATAAACATATTTCATCATACTGTACTTTAAACTATTCCCCTAAAAACTTGAGCTCAACACAAACTACCTGACATCTAAATTCCAGGAATTAGCTCCAGTCCTAAATAAGCTCTTTAACATTTTCCGGACGATCCAAGGAAAATTTTTAGCCTCTTGTTCACCCAACCAAAATCTCTTTCCCCATAGAGAAAACAAGCACATTTCTGCTAACAGACAACTTCCCTGACATTCTGAGATTAGGAGGATGCTAACATCTGTAAAACATTATAAAGTTCTGTGGAAGTGCCGATTTTCATATCACATTGTACTTAAGGGAAGAAGGTGATTTGATTTTTAGGTGGAAAGAGTTAATTAATTATGGTCAAACCATCATCTGCAAAGAGATCAAACCAGTCAATCCTAAAGGAAATCACTCCTAAATATTCATTGGAAGGATTGATGCTGAAGCTCCAATACTTTGGCCACCTGATGCAAAGAACTGACTCCCTGATGCTGGGAAAGACTGAAGGCAGGAGGAGAAGGGGACAACAGAGGGTGAGATGGTTGGATGGCATCACCGACTCGATGGACATGAGTTTGAGCAAGCTTTGGGAGTTGATGATGGACAGGGAAGCCTGGCATGCTTCAGTCTATGGGGTCGCAAAGAGTCATACATGACTGAGCGACTGAACTGAAACCATTACCAGCTGAATCTCTGATGAGGCCATCCCATCTGTCCTGGACTTCTGTACGCTAAGAGAGTCAACTGGGAGACTTCTTTTCAGAGCTGGTGTGTGTGGCCTGAGAGAGCTTTCAGTTTGAAAGTCAAGTGTAACAAGCCGGCAGCAGTTAAAAGACTAGCCAATTTGGGTTTCTCCCCCTTTTTTTCTTTCCTGGTTAACTAAAACTGAAAATTTTGATGAATTACTGTTGCTGCATCTATTCTTGCAAAAACACACTGATTGTAAGAATAAGGCAAAGCAAATCTAACCTTTAGTCTCAATCATTTTCCTAGTGTTCAAATCACCATACATAACACTACTACGTACTCTGAACCTTTCTCTAAGGAGTTTAATAGTTTTCGTGTATTGTCCACGACACTTCATGGACTAACAAGGAGTAACAATAATAATGTCACAGAGGTAAAGAATCTGCCTGCCAATGCAGGTAGACGCAAGAGAAGTGGATTTGATCCTTGGGTCAGGAAGAGCCCCTGGAAGAAGAAATGGCAACTCATCCCAGTTTCCCAGGACTTTAAGTACCGACTCTAACCTCTAAGATTTCCCTCCAAATTTAAGAAGATGGTGATTTCACTGCCTTTATTTCAGGCAATGCAGCTCAAGGATTTAAACTATTTCAAGCAAATATATGATTAGCCATTGTCATATGAATCTCCAGCACGGAATGTGACTGTTTCCAGTCACTGTGGCAAATCTACCTGTTCAGGGAAACCCGAAAACTAATCTTCTAAAATTTATGCAAAACAGGTGTCTGATACAAAAATATAATGGAAAATTCATAAAACTTAAAACTAGTTCATTCTTCTATTATTCCAGGTGAGAAAGGTATAATGAGTTTATAGGTATCCTAAAAATTTTTTTTCTGGAACAGTTACAAGTTTGGACACGTTTGGAAATCTAAGGTCCTAATTTCCCTTTTTTTTTTAGGGAGAAGGGAAAAAAAAATCTCCTAGGATTGGAAATAAATGGAGACATCATTCTTTTTCACTGACAGTGAAGCATTAGTTGCTAGAAAGCACCTTCCATGCCCACTTACCCTGGTACAACAGAAGCCTTTGTATTGAGGCCCAATGAAAAATATGGAATCCGAACAGGGGAAGTAAGTATACAGGCGTACAATTTACTAACTTCAAAGTATTTCTTCTGAGAACTCTATGGGTTTACCTAGTTCATCTGTATTTAGTCAATACAGGTATTTACTTTCTAAATGTTTGAATAAATGAATATGGAAAATTAAAATTTCTATTTGTAATTAAATACAAAACTTTTAGTTTCCTGGGTAGATAATACTGCCCCATCCCAGGGAAAGAGGTGAAAGTTATTCGCTGCTGAAGATCCTTAAACTGTAATTTATCTTAAGAGAAACAAAGTGGTTTGCAGAGTCATAAAACCACGGCAAGTCAGTACTCTGTCCTGAGTCCTACCCATCTCAGATTCACAGCAACACTATCATATTCAAGGTGCCCAAGTGACTCTTCTCTTGGGTAAAACCTCACAATACCCAAATTTAAAGAAAGTGAAGATGTTCCCTTTGGTCGGAAGACTACTCAAGCAATCTCTGAAAAGGTGCTTTGGTATTTTTTGTTTTTAAGGACTGTCAAGAAACTCAAAATTCTGTTCTAAGTTTTTACATTTCCTAAAGTGAAACTCACATGCTATTTAATAGACCCAGTTTACAGGAAAAGGACTAAGACTCAGAGATTAACTTGTTCAAAGACCACACTATTTGAGCAGAAGTGCAAGAGCTCAAACCGAAATGTCCTTTCCACTATATTACGGCTACCTGATTTGGCCAGGGGTGCGGGGGACCCTCCTGACCCAAGACTATTCAAATTCTGAATCAGAGAAAAATGATATAAAAGAAAGAGGTGAAAACTCTGAAGACTTTTAAACCCAATCCTATCTTTAACGTGTTGACATACTGAGGGCAACAGAGCCACACAGTATTATATTCACTTTCTCACTGTTTTTTTTCCTTTTTTCCTATGTACTTTAAGAACCACACTATGCTGGATGTTTATCTTTGCAAGACTTTATCTCTGAGATTCTTTAAAATTAGACACTATGCTATAATTTTTATCCTACAAAATTATTTTCTTTGGCCTATCTTTAACTGAACATTAATTTTGAAGTCTGCTCCTGTTGTGACAGTTCCCGGACAATCTTTTTGATCCATGATATAAGATCTCTTAGCCTAAACCTAGATATGGATACACCAACTTTTATTTTACAGGGATTGGTTAATAGTCAGAAGAGAGTCGCATACACCATGCAGTTTGGTTAGGTAAAGACTCTATCTACCAACTCTAGTCATGTGCTACTTACTATTCACTGTGCAAATGTCAGAAGATTTAAAATGTTAACAGAGAATATCAGTGAAGGAAGGAAAGAGCCACCAACTCACTACTTCAAACCTAACATTCAAAATAAAGCTCCATCTCAGAGCAGATGATGTTTGATCAAAGTTTAAACTTTAAAATGTGGGCACAGAGACATCATCATATACTCATTTAAATCTCAGCAGTCTGTGAAGCATAGAAATACCATCCTTGTTTATAGATGAGAAAACCGGGCACAGTGGGGCAAGTTTCATAGTAAGAACAGGGACTTATCTAGACTTTTCTGATTTCTACTCCAACTTTCTGTTTTACCACAGCTGTTCAAGGGCACAGTATTTCCCCACTGGCTCCCTCTTCATCACCTACACTCCTACTTCAGTAGCAATCTGACTCCAGTCTTGATACCATAGCATCTCTTGAAGATGTAAGGGGTCCAAGC
Organism: Neotragus moschatus; assembly: GCA_006410615.1. Classification (NCBI taxonomy): domain Eukaryota; kingdom Metazoa; phylum Chordata; class Mammalia; order Artiodactyla; family Bovidae; genus Neotragus; species Neotragus moschatus. The sequence goes on along the minus strand of SJYA01002112.1, from coordinate 6,348,203 downwards.
TATCTCTACCAGCATATAATTAAGGGCAGGCTATGACACCTCATTAGAAGCTTACCAACTACCACCTGACCGGGATTTCTGGAATCTGGGCGAACGCAGTATGTTACCGAAAAGGGGAGATGAAAAGGTGTAGAAAGAAGAAAATTTCCTTTTTTGGTCTCTGGTTCTCTCACAAACAAGTACTATTTTCACTAAATTCAGATATAATGAATACAAAAAACACTGTCTACCAAACTCTCAAAATTAGTTCCCTTCCTACCACTTACCTTCTGCTGCCCTCAGCTGACTGCAAAGAAATAACGGGGCTACCTTACAGGAGCTGGGTAAAACAAGGGGTCTTAGTCAATGAGATTCCCTAATCCACTGATCTTGAAATCTGCTAGATCAGTTTTCTGCGACCAGCATTTTGCCTACAAAGCTTTATAAATCTGAGCAGTCACATCTGGTAGCAAGCTTAAAATCTGACTTTTACTAACTGGCAAAAGGGTATATTTCAGTGTATTATAATGTAGGAATAACCTTAAACTTAAAAACTGTTTTTTTGTTTGTTTGTTTTGGTAAACTCCAAATAGCCAAGGATATCTCCTCCAGGGAAAGTTCCTGGCCTCTATCTTTCCTAGGCTGTGCTGAGAAAAATACAAGAAAATGTCATCATGCCCAGGGATCTATTAAACTTGTTCTCAACGGCAAAGACAAATCCTCAATTATGCTGATTGCTTAAACACCTTTTGTTGAAGCTTATCTAGTGTCTCAGGAATGCTAATGAACTGAGCTCTTTGGTTCCTTAAATCCACAGAAACGTTAATTTCAAAGGATCAGAGAGGAATTTAAACGGACTGGTAGAGATGCACCTCTACCCAAATCTACTGGGGAGGGCAAAAGGGAGTTGTAAACAAAAATATTTACTATACATTCAGAAAAATTCTCAAGAACATACAGAAAGGTAAAGTTGGCAGGGAGATAACTGAGTGGATCTAAAACTATGACAACAAATTCAAAACTATCTACCAAAATGAAATTTAAAACTTACGTTACCAATATCCTTAACTAAAACTTAGAACATAATGACAGATAAAGACACAATCCAGAAGTTGATAAAAGGTGGTCTTGCTTGATGATATTACAATCTATGTACCCTAGACAAACACTTGAGTCACTTCTCTCCCAGTGTGAAAAATATTTAGAATTTTTCTTGAACATACAAAATAAGTATCATTTAAAATAATATCTACATACTACTAAATCATTACAGCAAACTATTAGTCATTTCCCACAACTACCAAAATACCATTAATATCTAACAGATACTCCACTATAAGCTTCTTCCCACCTAATAAAACCAAGGCTACACCCACTGTCACCATACCACTCCCTCATCTTTATCCCCCTGCATGGTACCCAGGGCCTACGCTATCAACACAGACCACACTGCACACTGCCCTCACCTAGATAGGCAGGTTGTAAGGGGGAGGGCAAAGGTTGGCCAAATGTTATTCTTCCATACTGATGGCCTCTATTTTAGATTTCCTATTTTAGCTACTGGCCTGAAGCCATGGGGATGGAAAGCTGCTACACAAACTTCAATTTACAAGGCATGGAAATATTAAAGACTTCTTTCAACTATTACTACTCAAAGTTTAAACACAATCTAAAAGCTTCTTTTAAACACAATATCTCATTCACTTCTAAAGGACCAGATTAGGAAGTTCTCTCATCCCAAACTTTTTACCTTAAGAAGCCAAATTCTCAACTTCTTGCCCAAATGCCCTCATTTTGCAAAGTTAATGATTTCAGAAATAATTAAGGGGCAGTCAAATCATCTTAACTATGAGATAAAAAAATGTTAGTGAACTGACTCTCTTCCCTCTCTAAACGCAATGAATGGACCATATTCTACCTTCCTTTCAAAGACAGTTTTTTTACTTCAGGATCCCACATCAAACACTCATTTCAAGCATTTCCATTGCCTCATTCGAAAGTAAATAATTACAGTCGAATCTACTTCTCCAAGTGAACCAAAAACTTTATTGGAGTTCAACATAGTTTCATATGGAAAAGGTGCAATCCCTCACAAAACACCTCTGAAGAAATAACTTAGGATTTGAAGAAAATCGGTATTCGGCGCTGAGTATGGCAAAAGTTGCTAAAGATCCGAAACAGAGCATATGCACTCAAAGCCAACTACTAACAGGCACAACTGCAGTATGCCTGAAAGAAATACACCCAGAAAGCACAACAGAATCATTTCCCATACGATTAGCAACAACAGATAACTGCTGCTATCATTAACATACAACACAAACATAACATATTTAGACTTGAAAGTCAAGACTTTTTTTGCACCATTCCTCCACACACATGTGGAAAACAAACAAAAAAACCCCAAAGGCCTAATTTTACAATATAAGCTTTAAGACATGTTAAGGATCTCTGGCATCTGTATAAATGATTACTAACTCACTGAGATCCAGAATAAACTAATGGATTTCTCTTCAAATTCTCACAATTTCCCATTTTTACGCTGATGTTAAAAGACCCAGATTTGATTCTTGTTTTGCTACTATTGGTTAAAATGAGATTCTGGAACAGATCCTGAATTCCTATCTTCCATTTTACTTATCCACTGGTGGCTCAGTTGGTAAAGAATCTGCCTGCAACCCCGGAGAACCGGATTCTATCTCTGGGTCTGGAAGAGCCCCTGGAAAGGGAATGGCAACCCACTCCAGTATTCTTGCCTGGAGAATCAGATGAACAGAGGAATCTGGTGGGCTACAGCCCATGGGGTTGCAAAGAATCGGACACAACTGAGCAACTAACACACACACACACACACTTACCAAAAACAAGTATGGGTTGATTACAGTAAGCAATATCATCTAGTTTTTACTTTTCAAACCATGAGCTATTTCCGATTTAGTAACTCCTGGATATTATCATTTTACTGGTAACTTTGGAATTTAAAATGTTTCTGAGTTCTGACATGTTAGTAATCTAAAAAGCACAGCGTTGACAAGCAATTTTGTTTCATCTGTAAAGATTCTACAGCAGCTCACTAATTCTGAAAAGGTGCCCTCAAGGAACCTCGCTGCAGTGGCAGGAAAGACAACGTTTTGCTTAAGTGTTTCCGGATAGAGTAAGAAGATGTGCCAGATTTCAGTTGATGGTGCCATCAGTTTGGTTTTAAAAATGTGATGGGAATTTTCAGATAGCCCCATCATTAGCCTTTCCACCTGCCACTCCAACCAGTGCCCAACAGCACAGAAGTGTAACTATTAGCATCAAAAACAATTTATATTTAATTCCACCATCCAGTTTGAATTGACTAAATGAGAATCAACACAAGATAATGTCAAACAATGATCCCATATGACATTTCTGAGAATAATCACTGATGTCTGATGAAACCGAGCATTATACTCTACTCATGCCAAAGAGGGAAGAACCCTACAACTCCAGAGTAGATGGGCAAAAACTTCAAGCCCTTGAAATGGCAAAAGGACCGCTGACCCCTAACCTGATGTTGCCATTATCAACTCTAAAGACAGTTTAGCAGTCTGCTCAGTACTGTAGTAATGACTCAGCCCCACTTCAACTAGTGCTACCAACACTTAGAAAGGAAGTCTTTTCTCTTAGACAAAAAGTAGTCTTTTCTTTCACGGTTTCTGCTCCCCAAATTCACAGCAGTACTTTAAACATAAATGTAAGTATGTTTCAATAACAGATTTATTCCCAGCAGTTGAGTATAGGCCAGGATGTTCTAAATTCTACACAACAGCAACAGTTTCAACTATTGTAAACAATGAATTCCAAAGGCAAAAAATCCTTTAAATCTTAGAGGATAAGGGCAGGCAAATGAGGGATTTTTGTTTCAACATATGAAATTGGCACAATCTGTAAAATGGGTTAGGTCCACTTAAAATCATGCTTAAGCAAACTCTTAATACAAAAATCAGTAACAACTTCTCTGAGCATAATTAAACATTGATTTTTAAAAACTGTCTTCCATATTTACATAAATCAATCACTAGTTACCAGTGTAGTACTTAACAAGCACACAGCGACTAATACCACATCTTCTAGACAATATTTACAAAGATAATACTCTGTCAGACTCTCAGTGCAGTGGGGAAGCAGTTAGTGCTTCTTCTCATGAAGGAGCAGGCTGAGATAAAAAGCAAGCAAACTATCAACTCTTTCCCTCTCGCACTTTTCAGCTCTGTATCAAAGTAAAGATGTGCAGCTTTTAATTTTTTCATGCTAGAATCATATACAGCATGGCAGCTAAGCTTGTGAGCTCTGTGGTGCCCAACTCACTTCCCTTGGGAAAGTCAATAAATAGATCTAAGTCTCAGCTTCCTCTTCTCTGGAAATAGAGATAATAGTACCTAATTCGTAAAGGTTCTTCCAAGGAAGAAATTAAACTAGATGATCCAATGGAAAAAACTGATGAGATTCATGCCTGCCTGGCAGACAGTAAACATTCAATAAATATTTAGCAGTTATTGCTGTTACAAGTGAAAAAACACATTCTAAAAGTTTGGTCTCTACAAAAATGGCAAAAATCTATCCAGCCTACAATCATTCACATATTCAATAGTTCCCTGGTATAACCTCGGTGAGGTTATAAACTACTGGATAGATTACTCAGCCCAGTCTGAGTCAAAAAGAACACTTTTTATGTATTAAGATCCTACTTTCCTCCAAGAGAGGTCAAAAGGACTTCTTCCATCCTCACCTGCCACATCCTTTCTCTGCTCCTACATCCCAAAGAAACCTATCTCACACTGTGGTTTTCTCCCTCTTTTAAAACTCAAATAAGGTTGGCTAAACATAGTTAAGAAATACTCCAAGCCCTGACACTCAGCACCTAGTCTTGCACAACACCAAGCTCAGAAGCTCCCTCCTGTGAGAAATCTCCCCACCCCCAGACAAAGTTAAATTCCCTAGTCACTCCCGCAGCATTTGGGGTACAGGTTTGCCCCAGCACCTACCTTATAATTAACTAATTCTGTCTCCCCAAACAGACTGAAGGCAGGAGCAGCACTGTGGGAGCTGAGGGGTTCAGCTCCACCACTAAACACAGTGCTTTAGCACATACTAGGTGCTCAAGAAATGCTACACTTTACCCAGATTCTCTCCTTGCAGATTACATCTCTTGCTGGATGCCCCACTTGGAAATCTGAACATAAGGCTGCTCTCTGTAGAGTAGGCTAACACCACGGACTGCTGATTACAACATCAGAAAAGCTAGTCATCAGCTTCTCCCATTGGAGAGGTTCCCGGAACCCAAATTCAACTGAGCAGGATTATGTACCATCAGAATCAGTGGGAATTCCCAGCACAGAAGTTACCTTCTCCTTCAGCAGGACTGCTGAAAAGCTCGCAGGGTGAGCTTTTTAGTGGGGGAATCGTCACAGGGTAACTGAAGTGGAAATACTCAAAGAATAAATGCCTCGATTTGGCTGAAAAGGGTTCAAAAACATAAAGATCTGGCAAAAGCCAGTTAGCTCTCAATTCCTGAAAAACAGCCACTTCTGAAAAAGAATGAACAGGAAGCAGGGGTGGGTACTGGCCACTCTTTGTTTCAATAAATAAAATNGAAAAGGAGTGGGAAATGGCAACCCACTCCAGTGTTCTTGCCTGGAGAATCCCGGAGACGGGGGAGCCTGGTGGGCTGCTGTTATGGGGTCGCGCAGAGTCGGACACGACTGGGGCGACTTGGCAGCGGCAGCAGGAGCCGAATGGAACCGAATCACGGGGTAAACACGACCTGACTGTGTACCCCGCTGTGTCCTTAGCGCGCTGCGAAGCATAGCGGGGAGAAATTGGAGAAAGAACCGCGTCTTATGGCGTATCTGCTGTGCTCTCCGCTCTCATTTCTCACAATAGCTCTGTGAGGTCGTCTATTTTGCTAAAGTTAAACTGTGTTAGTATGTGTTAGTCGGTCCGTCCTGTCCGACTCTCTACAACCGCATGGACTGTAGCCCACCAGGTTCCTCTCTCCATGAAATTCTCCAGGCAAGAATACTGGAGTGCCTTTCTCTTCTCCAGGGTATCTTCCTGACCCAGAGATCTAGCTTGGGTCTCCTATATTGCAGGCAGATTCTTTACCATCTGAGCCACCAGGGAAGTCCAAGTGTCAGAGATAAGTTAACCTACTAAACTTCCTGACATCTACATTTGGATACCTTATAGGTTTCTCCAAGGCTTATCTTGCCTTCTTCCTCCACCATGCCTGCAAGCTGAATCGCTACGTCCTGCCAGTGTTCAAGCAAGAATATTCGAGTGAATTGCCATTTCCTCCCCCAAGGGATCTTCCCCACCCAGGGAGCTAACCTATATCTCCTGCATTTGGAAGGTGGATTCTTTACTTCTGAGCCACCTGGTAAGCCCCCCAGCTAGAAAAGCTCCACCCTGAACACCTTCCTGTCCATTTTTCAGAAGTCCAGCTGATTGCATTGCTTCAAGCCTCTCTCCCTCACCCACACACCTGTGAAGTGTGCATTATCTCTTGCTTGAATTCTTACAATACATTCCTAACAGGAATCCCTACTTCCCTTCTGGCCCTCTCACAGCTACTCTGCAGCAGTAGACAAAGTGCTCTTTCAACACCAGGTCTAACCATTATGAGTTCCCACAACTTCTCTCATCTTAGGACAAAGTTCGAAGTTCTTAAAGTAGCTGCCAAGATCCTGGATAACTGGCTTAATTCAAGCGTGACCCTTGTGAAATTTTCTAAATCTATTACTGCCTCCTTTATTATTATTGCTACATATGAACCTTCAAGTTGTGAACTTTCAAAGATGCAGAGGTGCCCCTGTATGCCAGCGGTTGTACCGTATTACTGTACCTTTCAAGGTGCTATACTGTAAGATAAAAAAAGAAACATTTTCTTGGATGTTTCTGTACCCTGGTGGTGCAGTGGATGGGAATCCACCTGCCAGTGCAGGGGACACAGGTTTATTCCCGCATACTGTGGAGCCACTGGGCCTTTGTGCCACAACTACTGAAGCCCGAATGCCTGGAGCCTGTGCTGCACAATAAGAGAAGCCACCACAATGAGAGTACCACTTCTGGAGAGTAGCTCCCACTCTCTGCATCTAGAGAAAGCCTGCAGGCAGCAACAGAGACCCAGTGCAATCAAAAATAACAAATAATTTGTTTTACTGTTTTATTTTTTGTGTTGGTTTGTTATGTGTTACTGTGTGAAAAGTATTATAAACCTGTTACAGGACAGTGATGTTAGTTGGATACCTAGGCTAACTTCGTTGGACTCATGAATGTGCTCTCAGAGTGGAAGTCATGCGAATGTAGGGGAATAACTGTACTTAATGTTTTAATTCATTCGTCTTCTTTCTTTAGTTTCATCCTAAGTAGTAATATCTATGAAATAATAATGTTTATGAAATCATTTACAAATAAACTACGAAAAGTGTTCATTCATGGACCATTGAAATCATATCTAGTGGCAAACACTTTAATTCTAATTCACTGAAAAAAATTAATGCTTGTGAATGCTTCAAAGCTCAATCTTAATATTATTTTCTCACTTCCACACTCCCTGACTCCTCCTTCCTGACCAAGATCAAGTGCCCCCCTCACTGAGTGTCCTTTTCCTTTGTGACACTTGTCATAACTTTTAGTAAGTTAGTAATGGTGATAACTGGCAATTTTATGTCTCTCTGCCCTACAGAATGCCAGGTCTGTGAGGGCTGGGACCTTGTCTGTCTTGCTTAGCACTTGATCCCCAGCACCCAGCCAGAGATCCTACAGAAGAGGCATGTGATCAATGAAGGAATGAAAGCAGGGTAGTACAGTGGTTAGGACCACACACGGAAGTCAAACCAATCTAGTTTTGAGTTCTGCTCTATAATATTGACGTGTTTATAAACATATAGTAATATATTTTTATATGTTTATATATAGCTTCAGAAGGAGGAATCTCTTGAGAGTATTTAGCAGAGATCTCATTATATATATAGCATATTCAAAAGCAGAGATATTACTTTGCCGACTAAGGTCCAGACGTCTAGTCAAGGCTATGGTTTTTCCAGTAGTCATGTATGGATGTGAGAGTTGGACTGTGAAGAAGGCTGAGCGCCAAAGAATTGATGCGTTTGAACTGTGGTGTTGGAGAAGACTCTTGAGAGTCCCTTGGCCTGCAAGGAGATCCAGCCAGTCCATTCTGAAGGAGATCAGCCCTGGGATTTCTTTGGAAGGAATGATGCTGAAGCTGAAGCTCCAGTACTTTGGCCACCTCATGCGAAGAGCTGACTCATTGGAAACGACTCTGATGCTGGGAGGGATTGGGGGCAGGAGGAGAAGGGGACAACAGAGGATGAGATGGCTGGATGGCATCACTGACTCGATGGGCGTGAGTCTGAGTGAACTCCGGGAGTTGGTGATGGACAGTGAGGCCTGGCGTGCTGTGATTCATGGGGTCACAAAGAGTCGGACACGACTGAGCAACTGAACTGAACTGAACTGATACACACACACACACACACACACACACACACACACATATAGTCATATATATATATATACTCCCTGTTTATTAGCTCTTTGACTTCAGACAAGTTGCTTAATTCCTCTGAGTCCCAGTTTCCTCATCTGGACAATGATAATAAGGGTGGAATTTTTTTAATTATTTACTTTTGGTTGTGCTGGGTCTTCGTTGCTGCACATGGGCTTTCTCTAGTTGTGGCAAGCAGGGGCTACTCTTCATTGTGATGCAAGGGCTTCTCATTGTGGTGGCTTCTCTTTTTGAGGAGTAGAAGCTTAAGGGCTCATGAGCTTCAGTAGTTGTGGTGCGTGGGCTCAGTGGTTGTGGCTTTCAGGCCCTAGATCACATGGGCTTAGTTGCTTTATGGCATGTGGAATCTTCCTGGATCAAGGATGGAACCCATGTTCCCTGCATTGGCAGGTGGATTCTTATCCACTGTACCACTAGGGAAGAACCGTAAGTGTAGAATTTTAAGAGATTTTTTTTTTAAGCTATTGGAGAACGTAACTAGTAAGTGGTGAGTTTTGCATTGACACTCGGGTCCTCTTACCTCCAAAGCTATGTTCTTTCTTTCAAGCAAGTTGCGAGAACCAGTTTCACCTTGCTTTTGGATTCTTTTATTGTAGTCTTTCCATCTTGGGATCAATCGCAGGCAGCCAGGTGAGGTATGTGACTCCTACTTGTTTGCTGTAGTAAGGCCAAAGTAATTTGAGGAGTGCTTTAAGGCAGACAGTGCCTCCTAACACTTCTCCACCACCGCTCTCCAAAGCCAGGCAGAATCTGCATTTATTTCCCAGGTACCTCCAAGGAAGATCGGAGTAGCCATGAAAACACAACACACATGCCAAAAGAGCAAACAAAGCACAGTTCCAGTGCACAAACATGCAGGTATCTGGGCACCTTGTTATAGACTGAACTTCCCTGCCAGAATGCGTGATGACAGTGCTTTGAGGTTGGCTGTCTTACTCAAGGCACCTGGCCCCTCTCTCATACCTGATACTTCAATTTGGTGTCCCCACGATATGGTCCACCCACCCCTAGTACTTGAGAAGACTATAGATAATGCCGGTATAGACATCTTAATTTTAATGATTATGTATATATTTCCATGTGTATGAGAAAAAAATTTTAACCGTCACATCAAATCCTGGTTTTAAAGATATCTCTGTTTGGAATGAGGCTTTTTAAAAAGTTGATTGATTTAAATAAAAATATGAAGGAATGGCACAGAGGGAAAGTAGAAGACAAACTCCAGAAAGGTTAGAGGGAAATAAACGAGGCTTGGGAAACATTACTTTTTAAATCAAGACTGCTCACTCATGGGCCATCCCAGCCCCTGTAAAAATAACTAGCAGATGACAGCTGATGTTGTAGACCTGTTTCCAGTGTGAAAGGTGGATGATTTATCAATATTCCACTGAAAGAAGGGCTCTATATACAAATGCATACATCGTTATGATTTAAAGTTAAACAGGTCTTTTCCAACGAGACTTCCTAGAATTGTCCATATCCTGATACACATGGCAGGAAGCATCTCCAAAATGTTTGTAAGCCCAGAAATCTTTTTTTTCCTCCCCAGAGTGCTTCTTAAGACTGGGCTCTTTGGAATTACCAGCCCTCAGGCTTCTTGTTCTAGATGGTCACCCAAGATACAGCCCATAGTCATTTGTTTCTGACTTGCATGGGATTGTTCTTGTTGCCTTAACCCAAGTCTTGGCTCCCAGAACTGAACATGTCTAGGGCTGTCTGAACAACTTTTGCTTTTCAGGAAACCTGTGCTTCTGCACAGTGTACACAAATGTACAAATATGATGTTGTTCCTCTGGCTACAGTTGTGTGACCCAAGCTGAGCCACTCAGATCAACTTCCTTGAGACTTTGGAACCAGGAAAGAGAAAGTGGTTTGGTCTCTCTTCCTGCAGATGGATCTGCAGTATGGAAATCAGGAAGCTGCCCTGCTGGTATTTTCTGCCAGAAGGGCCAGAGAGAGCTGGGAGCAAGGAGGAAAGGAGGAACAGAAGAGAAGGCCCTGATGGAGTTCAGGGTCTTCAGTTCCTAGTATCTCTTGAGGCTTTATTTCCCCGGATCCTGTACCTTTAAATAAATTCTCCTTTTTGCTTCATGGAGGTCTGATGAAGACCAAGAACTCTACGTTATACCAAGTCCTAATCTACACTTGACTCCTACGCACTCTTAAGGTCTCTGTTTTCTTTGGGTCCTGGACCTGGGCCCCTCTTGTTATGGCACCTGGATGCCCCCTGGAGTTTTGATCTTGGATGTTGGCACAGCCTCGACTGGCAATTCTTGGGCAGTAGCATCTTCTAGTTCTCCTTTCCTATGTGTGCCTTGCCTAAGGATCTGCTGCCCTATCAAGATTTAGATGATGTTCAGAATAGAACCTGCTTGATACCTCAGAAAGGAGATCCGGGCTGGCCATCACAGTAACAACTAGACACACCATTTGCCTGTTGGTAATGGCCCAGCAAAGTTCAATTTTGTGGAATAAAAAGGAGAGGAACAACAGAAAAGCTGGCAGCCCTGGCGTCATGGAATGAGAAGTGAAAGTCACTTCGTTGTGTCCAGCTGTTTGTGACCCCATGGACTTCTCCAGGCCAGAATACTCCAGTAGGAGTGGGCAGCCTTTCCCTTCTCCAGGAGAATCTTCCCAACCCAGGGATCAAACCTAGGTCTCCCGCACTGTCCAACCCAGGGATCGAACCCAGGTCTCCAACATTGCAGACAGATTCTTTACCAGATAAGCCACAAAAGGACAGATGATAAAGATATAGGAGCCTGGTCACATGGGGAGTCTATTTTCACATTCTTACTTTGTCTTCCCACCAGAAGAAATCTTTTCTGTGATGAGGACATGTATTCCACCACCATTCCCCAAGAAATGAGGGAGTATATTGGTTATATGTGGGGGCTTCCCAGGTGGCTCAGTGGTAAAGAATCCGCCTGCCAATATGGGAGATGCAGGAGACACAGATTCAGTCTCTGGGTTGAGAAGATCCCTTGGAGGAGGAAATGGCAACACACTCCAATATTCTTGCCTGGAGAATCCCGTGAATAGAGGAGCCTAACAGTCTATATAGTCCATGGGGTTGCACAGAGTCAGACACAGCTGACTGACTTAGGACACACACACACACACACACAGGAGCTATATGATAGATAGGTAATATGCTATGCTCTCGGGACACAGATATTAATAAGAACAAATCCTTTTGTGGAGAAGTTCCTAGTCTGATAACAAGATAAACATATTCCCCAACTGCTACCATAAGGTATGAAGAATAACATGGCAGAGGTGGCCAGCTACCAGTTGCTATGGGAACACTGGGAAGAAGGTGTTCAACTCACCAGTGGTGGCAGAGCGGGCAATATGAGAGACTTCTGGTTGGATGCCATTCTCTAAAGATGTGGAGGCAGCCTGTGGAAGAAAAAGGAAGGTATTGCAGGAAGAAGAGCCACCTGGACCAAGGCAGAGCATCCTGGGCAGGGACAGCTTTGGTCAGGACGGAGCAGAGGGTACCTGTGAAGCTAAACCAGAGAAGAAGGCCGGGCAGGTGGGGATGCCTCCCTTGGTGATAGTGGAGCTCCCGCAGGACGAGCCGTAATGGGGTTTTGAGGAGGTGTGAGACAAACCATGGGCAGCGCAGAGTGGAAAGTTTGGCAGAGCTGAGGCTGGAGATGGGCAAATTATCCAGGAGGCCCCTGGAGACCACAGCAAGTGTCTCAGAAGCATCAATAAGCACGGGATTGGGAGGTCGTTAGGAATAACTGTGAAGAGGCAGCCCTTGAAGGGGACATCAGGATACTGACCTGCGACCAGGGTACTGCCCCAGGAGAACTTAGGACAGCAGCTCTCCCTGAATCTCCCTCTCACCAGATATGCTGCTGAGACATCCTACTGCCCCTCAGGTCCAGCCACCTCCACATGGAGCACCAGCAGGCTGGGGGTGGCAAAGAGGCAGGAACTAGGGCTCCAGGAAATCCTGGATAATTCTGGGAGTGCAACCCTAAGCTGACTCAGCATGACTCTCCCAAGAAAATGGAACAGAGATGACAGCCCCGCTCGATAACCAGCAGGAAAGAGAAACGGGACTTCCCTGTGGTCCAGTGGTTAAGACTCTGAGTTTCCAGTGCAGGGGACTTGGGTTCGATCCCTGGTGGGAGAAGTAAGATCCCACATGCTACACAGTGTGGACAAAATATTTAAAATAATAATAATAAAATAACCATCAGGGAACAGCTTTGCCAAGATCAAGTTCAAAAGAGATATACCTGCCCATGCCCCCAACAAGCTTTTTGACTCCTACATCCCATCTCTTCCACCTGCAGCATCTTCTCTCCCTCCTGCCTGGCAACTTCTCCACTTATTCCCCCCTCTCAGCTTTCTCTCTTGACCTTGTTAAAAATAATCTCTCACATTAATCAATTACTTCCCACGCACTCTCCCCTGGACTAACTACTTCCCATACGTTATCTTACTTAATCCTCACAATAACCTTTATGAAGTGGGTACTGCTAGTTTCATTATTTTGCAAATCAGGAAACTGAGGCTTAGGAAGATTAAGTTAACTTAGTCACACAGTTATTGAGTCGTGGGGCAATAGAGCCCACAGCCTCTTAATTCCTGTGCTGCCTCCGAAGGTCCTTAGGTCACTGTTTCTCTTGGCACGCTTGGAATATTTGGAAAGGATAGTCCTTGCTTGCTGCCTTTCCTGCCTTATAATCTAACCCCTTAAATGGTGTTGATCTGACTTCCATTCTAATCAGAGACTTCCTAGTTTGCAAATAGATTAGCCTTATTCTACTCCACCTTCCCACAATACTCAGTGATGCTGGGCATATTCTTTGGGTCCTTTCCGTTTGGCTCCAGTGACCATGAATTCTCTTGGTTTTCCTCCTACCTCTGCAATTGCCATTATTTCTGCCTCCTCCTCTTCTCCCAGCACCATGTCAGCGTACCCAAAACTTCTGTCCTCAATCTTCTTTTTTCTGTATCCACCCTCCTCCTGGAAGCTTTACGGACTCTATGCTGACTGCTACAGAGAGCCTCTCAAATGAGTATCTCAAGGCTTGACTTCTTTTTTGGAGCTACAGAGACATTTACCCATCTGCCCTTCCCTGGTGGCTCAGAGGGGAAAGAATCTGCCCACAACGCAGGAGACCCAGGTTGGATTCCTGGGTTGGGAAGATCCCCTGGTGAAGGGAATGGCAACCCACTTTAGTAATCTTGCCTGGAGAATCCCATGGACAGAGGAGACTGGCAGGCGACAATCCATGGGGGTTGCAAAGAGTTAGACACAACCGAGTGACTAACACACACAAACTACTGCTTGTGTCCTCTTGATGGTCCCCTCAGTCCTGTGCTCCTGGGTTCAACTTTTCCCCTGGATCTACCTTTCCCTTCTGTGGTCTCTGCTTGGTGAATAGGTCTATCCGCCCGCTTCCTAGTCAAGCAGCTCAAATCCTTGGAGCCTCTTGAATTGATCCCTTCCTCCCCATCCCATTAGTGGCTATCTCTGTGGAGTCTGCCAAGACTTGCTTCTGTGATTATCTGTCTTTCTTCCCCCCAGGTACGTGTGGCATCTGCTCCTTCCCTGGCTTTTCTGCATAACACACACATACACATACATATCACAACACCTATGAACCAGGTGCCTGGTGCCAAGGATTCAGCCATAAATTAGACAGACAAGGTCCCTTCTCTCAAGGAGCTCGGGCCTGTTAGGTGGGACAGACGAGAGAACAAGTCGTTGCCACTTACTCTGTTCAATGCTTTGGGGATAATACACAGCAAGTTTGCTACAGGACCCCTTTAGGGATGCTGGCATGCTGGAATTGAGGAGTCTTCTGTAAATAAATGACATTCTCACCTGAGACCTGCCTTACAAGTGGGAGCAGAAGCTAGCCAGGGAAAGTTAGGGAAGATAGAGAACACAAGTGAGGGAGATGACCACTAGAGGCCCGGAGAACAGATGAAATAAAGACTTGGGAATTCCAGAGTGAGGTTGGTAAGACCTCTGAATTACACTAGTGTGGCTGAGGGGTAGACTGAGAGAAAGGGTAGTGAGAGGTGAGGCTGAAGTGGTAAGCAAGGCCCAACTCATGCAGGATGTTTTTTGTTGGTTAAGAAGTTTACAATTTATCCTGAGAGCAATGGGGAGCCACTGATGAGCTGTAAGCAATGGGAGAACATAATCATATACATTAAAAAAAATTTTCTTTTAATTTTTTTGAGCCCGTGGCATGTAGCCTCTTGGATTTTAGTTCCCTGACCAGGGACTCAATCTGAGCCCCCTACAGTGGACGCATGGAATCTTAACTAGTGGACCACCAGGGGTCCAGTCATATCTATTTTAGTAAATGCTACCTACAATGGATTTGAAAGTGGATTTGAAAGGGATTTGAAAGTGTCGAGAGGAGAGGCTTGTTAAGTCACAGTTAAGAAGGCTGATGCCATCATCTAGGGTTAACATGACAGCGATGCAGGCCCTGATCAGCAGAAGAGCCATGAGGGTGGAAAGGAGTGGATATGTATTTGAAGGATATTCATGACAGAGGGTTGATGTATCAGGTGTCAGAAAGGGAGAGGGGAGGAACCGAGGCTATGGATGGGCGTGCCATTCACAAAGGCTCGGGCACACTGGGGAATGACCTAGTTTGAGGGAAAGATGATGAATTCCCATCCTGTACATTCAAATTTGAAGTGCCTGTGGGGTAGCCTGGTGAAGATATCCGGTAGACAGTTGGATACATGGGTTTGGAGCTCAGAAGAGGGACTGAAAGTGGTACCTGAAGTGACTAGACTAGATGAGGTCATTTGGGAGGGTCTGGAAGGATCGTCTTATTTTAGGGATGGGCCTGAGAGAGGAAGTAAAGGATAACAAGTTTAGGCAAGTCGTTGAAGAGGTTTAGTTATACACAAGAGGAGGAACGCAGTGCAGGAACCAGAGTAACCTGGGGTTAAAAGGGTTTGTGTGTGTGTGTGTTTGTTTGTTTTATGATGGAGAAGACACACTTATATCTAGTCTAGAAGAAGGCTTTTGGATCATTCCATTCCTTGGACAAAGTGATGGCACAATTGAGTTGATATACCAGGAATTGTGGCTCAAATGGTAAAAAATCTGCCTGTAATGCAGGAGACCCGGGTTCGATCCCTGGGTTGGGAAGATCCTGTGGAGAAGGGAATGGCAACCCACTCCAGCATCCTTGCCTAGAGAATTTCATGCACAGAAGAGCCTGACGGGTTACAGTCCGTGGGGTGATAAAGAGCCAGGCATGACTGAGTGGCTAACACTTTCACCAGGAATTCTGGATCAGGTAAAGAAGCAGGTCCCTTTGGAGCAGAGACCCCTCTTTGCTTCTCAGATACCACGGGCTGCTTCAACCTCCCCTCCAGGGTTCTGGGGACTTTCCCACCACAACTCACAGAAGGATTGACTCAGAGAACTTGTTTTTCAGGATGGCTTATCCAGGCCCCCAGGGAATAGTCTCTTCCCAAAAGGTCAAGTCCAGCCCTGCAGGATCTATCGCTACCTTTCCAGGACTCAGCTGCAGGTGTCAGAGCAGGGGTTTGACAGAACAGACTCCCACTGGAGTGAAAGACACCCAGAGCCTGGGAGCTGGATTATCCTCCTTGCTTTCTGCAATGTGGTTAGGGTCTGCTAACATTTCCTGATGCATGTTTAGTGACAGGTTCTGGTAGTAGTCTTGGGATGAATGAGACGGGGCCTTTACCTGGAGGACCCCACAGTCCAGATGGGGAGCTAGACAAGTAAACCATCAGTTACAAGACAATGGTCTAGGAACCTCGTGAGAGAGCCCGCAGGGCTAGGAAGCCAGGAAGACTCTTCTTTGGAGGCCCAGTCTGAAGGGTTTGATGGCAGAAAGCTAAAGACTCCAGTGATGATGGATAGCATCACCGACTCAATGGACATGAGTCTGAGCAAAAACTCGGGGAGATGGTGAAGTACAGGGAAGTCTGGCATGCTGCTGCCCATGGGGTCGCAAAGAGCCAGACGCGACTTAGCAACAACAAAGACTCCAAATTTCCCATCAGACCCAGAGCTGGGCTCTTCTGTTATTTTGGGGAAAATGGCAACACAATGTATTTTAAATGGACTTTTTGTTCCTCTGGGTGAATGACCCCCTGCCTGTTGTGTGTGAGTATTAAGAACTGGGAGACAGAAAATATTTGCACAAAACCTTAAGAATATCCAAGTTAAGCCTTGGAAACCCCAAATGAAAAGCAGGTGAGGCTGTCATTGCTGCATGTTAGAGAATTCCTGGACTCTGTCCTCAGACTTTCCTTCTTCCTATCTCATCCAACTTGTGGCTAAATACTAGTTACATACTGACAAGTCCTGTTCATATCGAGTTCATATCGGTAGTCAGGGCCTTGGCCAACCCACACCACTGCCCTGGCCTCACATTTATATATCCAGCTGCCTATCCACTATCCCTGATCAGAGATCAAATCCATACCCTTGTTAGTGAGAGCGCAGAGTCTACTGGACTACTAGGGAATTCCTTCCAATGGGCTTCTTAAACACACCTCTAACCAAATTTCTTTCTCCCCCAACCTTGAACCTGCCACTCCCTTGGTCTTCCTCATCACACTCAATGGCTCAGGTCAAACCTCTGAGTCAATCTTGGCTCTTGGCTTTCTACTTTTTTTTTTTTTTTTGGCTGCTCTGGGTCCTCATTGCAGCCTGCTTGTTTTTGTAGCCATGGCCCCTCGGGTTTAGTTGCCCCACAGCATACGGTATGTTATTTCCCTGATCAGGGATCAAACCCAAGTACTTTGTACTGAAAGACAAATTCTTAATCACTGTTCCACTAGGGAAGCCCATGTCCTTGGCTCTTTCTCTTGTTCACCTACCACTCCCACACCACCCATATCCAACCTGTCAGCAAATCCCATGGGCACAACCTTAAATATCCAGAGGCTAAACTTCTCTCCCCATTCCCTCGGCTTCCATTTTAGCCCAACACTCCATCGTCTCCATCTGGCTTAGCCTCCATCATCTCCCTGCTTCCGTGTTTATCTTCCTGTAGGACATCCTCAGAACAAGGGGTCTTTTAAAATCGTGATCCTTTGAAAAATGTGAAATTCTGTCATTTCTCTGCTCAAACCCCTCCAGTGACTCCCATCTCACTCAAGATAAGAGTTAAAGTCCTTACCATGGCCCCCAAGGTCTTCCTCTGCCTGCCCCTGCCCCCTGCCTGGTCCCTTGACTTCATCTGCTGGTGCTCCCCACCTTCATCACCCCGCTCCAGCCTCACTGGTCTCCCTATCACTTACCCTCCAGCCTTAGAAACTCTTACACTTGTAGATCTTTCTGCCTGGGACATCCTTCCCCCAAATATCTCCATGGTCTACTTTCTCACTTCTTTCAGATCCTTACTAAAATATCTCCTTTTCAGTGAGATTTTCTTGACTACTCTATTTATTTAGTTTAATGCCAAATTTTTAGCATCTACAGCAGTGCCTGGCACCTACGGATGCTCAATTAATATTTGTTGAATAAATTAATTAGTCATGGGCTGCAGTGAGCTCCTACGTGTATCAAGTGGGGGCCTGGGATGTGCCAGAAAACTCCCTAGAGTGGTGACACAATTCCCATTTTGCAGTTAAGGAGACTAAAGCTTGGAGAAGTATGAGCACCTTGCCTGTCTACTCTCATAGCAACATGTCACCAACACCTATCATCTGCTTCTGTCATTGTCCATTTCCCCAACTGGACGTAAGAATCTTGAGCCCAAGGGTCATCTCCTACTCCTTGTTGCTTAAAAGCACCTGGTAGAAAGTTGGGCATGTAGAGAATGCTTACGAGAGATTTTTTGTGTGAATGAATGAATGAAATGGCCAAATCAGGATACAACCCCCCAGCTGTCAGATAGCAGAGTCTCAGCTCACCCTACTCTAAGGGGGTGGCTGCTAAGCTGCTGCTAAGTCGCTTCAGTCGTGTCTGACTCTGTGCGAACCCATAGACGACAGCCCACCAGGTTCTGCCATCCCTGGGATTCTTCAGGCAAGAGAGCTGGAGTGGGTTGCCATTGCCTTCTCCAATGCATGAAAGTGAAAAGTGAAAGTGAAGTCGCTCAGTCGTGTCCAACTCTTAGCGACTCCATGGACTGCAGCCTACCAGGCTCCTCCATCCATGGGATTTTCCAGGCAAGAGTACTGGAGTGGGTTGCCATTGCCTTCTCTGTTACAGCCATAGCTTTAGGCTATTTTCAGAAGAATAGAAGAATACCCCACCACAGGGGTGGGGGGTCCCTAAAACAGCCGTGGAGCCAATAGTTAAGAGTCCCTCCCCTTGGCAGAGTACTCTTCTTGAGAGCCAGATGTATTTCGGATGGAGAACAGTGTCCACTGGCTGACAGTTTTTTCCCATCACACCAGGCAAACGGAAAGAATTTCTCCACTCAGTCCTTTCACAGTTCCCAGACACACAGTCAAGGTTAATCTTCAGACCTCTCCTCTGTGTTCTCCCGACTCACTGTCTCATCTACTCTTGTGGCTTTAAACACCAATTACATACTGAGAAGATCTAAGTTCATATCTGTGATCAGGATCTTGCCCCCATCTGCATTCTGCCCCACTAATTTTCCCAGTCTTCAGCTGCTGGGTTGGGCGGCTCGGCCATCACCCACTCACTCAGCCTTCAGCCAGCAGTTTCTGCTGCCTTCCCTGGGCCACACTGAAAACTGAGTTTCCCCTTGCCGCCTTTCCATTCCCACTCTGAGTTGGCTTTTTCCTCTGAGTCTTCATTCCAACAAACTCACTCTCCTTTGCCTCTTCTTTTTATTTCATTTATTTATTTTAAAATTATTGTTAGTCTTTAATTTTAAAGCGCCATGATCAGGAAAGGTGGCTTGTATAATCATTACTTCTTTTTAGCTGTGTCTTCTGGCATGCAGAACTTCCCCAACCAGGGATCAAACCTGTGCCTTCCAGCAGTGGAAGCTTGAGTCTTAACCACCAAAGAACCACTGGGGAAATCCTGTCTCTTTTTAGATCTCCTTTGTCCCCTAAATCCCTGTCTTAGGTCATGGAGATGGCTCACTGCATCCATGGATGATGGTGGCCCACTTATTTCATGTGGTTCTCTCTCCTGAGCCTTCAGTTCGCTAGATCAGTAATCCTTAAACTACAGGGAGAGGTCCTACACCCCTTTGAGAATGTGGTCTATGGGCCTCTCCCTCCAAAAAACCCACATATACTCTTTTTAAAAAATTTTTTTATATTTTTTAAATTGAAGTATAGTTGATTTATAAAGTTCTAATTTCTGCTGTATAGAGAATAACTCAGTTATACACACGTATACATTCTTTTTAAATATTCTTTTCTATTATGGTTTATCCCAGGAGATTGGCTATAATTCCCCATGCTATCCCTTAGGACCTGGTTGTTTATCCATTCTAAATATAATAGTTCACATATGCTCTTTTTTTTTTTTTTTAGAGTGTTTTATTTTTTATCTAAAATTTCTTCAAAATGTATAATTGCTATACAATATTAAGTTACAAGTTTACCATATAGTGACTCACAATTTTTAAAGGCTATGCTCCATTTATAAGCATCAAATAACATATGAAGGATTCACAGATGCTCTTGAATACAGTATTTTGCATAGAAGTTCAAATTCACCCCAACCCTCTGCAAGAGGGTCTCTCTGCTTCTCCCCTCCCCTCTAGGTTTCCATTGTTGTTGGCTCTCCAGTCAAATCAGAAGTGTCTTTAGAATCAGAAGTGTCTCCCTACCATCTTNTTTTTTTTTTTTTACAGTGTTTTATTTTTTATCTAAAATTTCTTCAAAATGTATAATTGCTATACAATATTAAGTTACAAGTTTACCATATAGTGACTCACAATTTTTAAAGGCTATGCTCCATTTATAAGCATCAAATAACATATGAAGGATTCACAGATGCTCTTGAATACAGTATTTTGCATAGAAGTTCAAATTCACCCCAACCCTCTGCAAGAGGGTCTCTCTGCTTCTCCCCTCCCCTCTAGGTTTCCATTGTTGTTGGCTCTCCAGTCAAATCAGAAGTGTCTTTAGAATCAGAAGTGTCTCCCTACCATCTTATCACCAATACCCTTATTATTGTGAACAGCAGCCACAAGATTTGCACAACCCCTTTCCACGCATCAACTGATTTTGTGCTCTTAACAACCCCAAGAGGAAGGAACTATTATTGTCCCATTTTCACAGCTGAGCAAACTCCATGGTTACGTGTTTTGCCAACACCACTCTAAGTCCAGGCTGTCTTTCCTCTCTACGGCATTGTGTTGCCCATTATAAACTGCTGTTTCCTTTGGCTCTTTTATCTCCACCACCTGAAACCTACCTCTGCCCCCTACCCACACCCCATGGTGTGTTGCCTGTTATTCTCAACTGCTACTTTTTTTTTTAACCCCCTCTCTCCCTATCACCTGAAAGGCACATTGCCTCCCCCACTTCTCTGAAGCTCCCTCCTTCTCCCCATCCATGCCTTCAACTGACCACAGGTGGCTTCTTTTCAGTTGCTTGAGCACATGTGAGCCATGCAAGGGTTGGTTTCATTTCCCCTTCCACTCAGCCCAGCTGTGCCTGCCTCTGGGCTCCTTGCTGGCACTCCAACCCCTTCTGGCAGAAGGCTTTGGCACTTCTAGAGTGCCATACCTGAAATCCAGGTAAGAGGAAGGAAACAGACACGCTGCTGAGGACCTCCTTTGGTCAGGCCTCATGCATGGCCTGGGGGCCCAGACTCCAGCCTTTAAAGCCTCCAACCTCCAGATTCTTCCAGGTATCCTACTGATGGGCACTTGGAGGCTCTAAAATGACTGGTCTGAATCCATCTGCTGCCTGTCTGCCAATGGCTAAGGGCCCCTCTGCAGCTTGGCTAAACTTTAACTGCCCCCTGAGCCAGCAAAACTACTGCTCAGCGCCTCCATGAGAAACACCTGGCTGTTGGTTAACCTCTTCCTCTTCAGCTCAAATCTCAGACCGGCCTGATCATTTTAGGCTTTTGCTCCTAGTGTGATAAAATAGTCGGTCATTACAAAAGCAGTTTATAAAACTGCTTACCAAAGTGTAACGTAGACATAGAAAAGCACGCATATCAAAAGTTGGCAATTTGATGAACCTTGCTGCTGCTGCTGCTAAGTCACTTCAGTCGTGTCCGACTCTGTGCGACCCCATAGACGGCAGCCCACCAGGCTCCCCCGTCCCTGGGATTCTCCAGGCAAGAACACTGGAATGGGTTGCCATTTCCTTCTCCAATGCATGAAAGTGAAGAGTGAAAGTGAAGTCGCTCAGTCGTGTCTGACCCTCAGCGACCCCATGGACTGCAGCCTTCCAGGCTCTTCCGTCCGTGGGATTTTCCAGGCAGGAGTACTGGAGTGGGGTGCCATTGCCTTCTTAACCCATCTGTATAACCTGCACCCAGTCAAGAAGCAGAATTGGTCAGCACCCTGCAACACCACTGGCCTGTGTGCTTTCTTCCTCTCCTTGCCATCACCGTAACCACTATCCTGATGACCTTTAACAACGCAGATTGGTCCTGCTTGGTTTTGTCCCACAAAAACAATTTTAAGAGAACTAGATCATTCTCTTATCTACACCCCTAGACACATATTTTAACTGATTGATTGATTCAATTCATCATTGACCAGATGTTGACTGTGTAAAAGTGGATCAAAAATCTGAATTAAAACAAAAAATTCTGGGACTTCCTTGGCAGTCAAGACTCCACACTTCCAAGGCAAAGGTTGCAGGTTCCATCCCTGGTCAGGAAACTATGCTTTGGCCATGCTATGGGGCATGGCCAAAACCCCCCAAAAGCAAAAACCAATAACCTGTGGCCTCAGAGGGTCTTTGGCTGTAAACTGACCCTTCATTGAGCCTGCAGAATCCCAAAATGTATCCTTCATAAAGGGCCCAGAACACGCAAGCCCATCTGATCACTTCCTCTAAAGTTCAAGTGCTTATCTCACTGGGTTTTTTTATTTTTCTGCTTTCTTTCCTCTTGATTTTATTTTATTCGTTTAGTTCTGAAGGAGGGAAATTAGAGATGCTAGGGGGGATTCCACCTTCCCAACCTCCCCACAACTCTAGCTTTGATCACTCCTAGATGGATAAATCATCTCATAAGGCTACCTACTGCANTTTTTTTATTTTTCTGCTTTCTTTCCTCTTGATTTTATTTTATTCGTTTAGTTCTGAAGGAGGGAAATTAGAGATGCTAGGGGGGATTCCACCTCCCCAACCTCCCCACAACTCTAGCTTTGATCACTCCTAGATGGATAAATCATCTCATAAGGCTACCTACTGCATTTTCCAAGAAGATGTGGCAAGTTAGCTTTAAACTGTTAAAAACACAAAACTCAAAACCCCCAAAGCTGTCCTGTTTGTGTTCAGATATGCTGCAGGTTTTGCTTACTGATTCTAGCCCTGCCCTCTGCAATCTCCCTGAATTAATTGGTCAATTCAACATTCAGGTTTTGGGTGTCTTCCTGAGTGCCAGGCTCAGAGGCACATGAGGTGGGGCTTTCTGAACTCTGAATTCTTCTCATGGAGATCCTGGGATTGACTGATTCAGGGATGTGGCTAAACCAACGTTTACTACAGAACATTCCACTGGACACTAATCCCCAGAAATGCGTTGTGAAAGTAGAGCTTGGAGCTCAAAGGAGTTGAGCAAATGCTCCATGCTCTCTGGTCTCTTTCTCATATCACGTCTTATACCAGCACAGATAAGACTCTGGGAGATCCAGAAGCATAAAAACTGATCCACTCTGTCAGTGTTTTGAAGACTTACATGACTTAGAATTCCTTTTCCTGTAGAAGGCCTGTGAGTACTTCTCAGAATTAGTGTCCTCAGGGCAAGATACAGATCAAGTAACTTTAAGCATCCTCCCAAACTGCACTAGCCCATGGTGATACTGAGCCCTTGAAATGTGGCCGCTCCAAACTGAGATGTGCTGTGTGTAAAGGGATTTCCGAGGTGTCGCAGTTGGTAAGGAACCTGCCTGCCAAAGCAGGAGATGCAAGGGAAGATCCCCCAGTGAAGGAAATGACAATGCATTCCAGTATTCTTGCCTGAGAAATCCCATGGGCCTGGTAAGAGGAGACTGGCAGACTACAGGGCATGGGGTGGCAAAGAGTCAGACTCGACTAAGCACACAGACACTGCACTGTGAGTGTAAAACACATGCCAGGTTTCAAAATCCTAGAAGAAAATCAAAGGTTAACAGTTGTATCTGGCTTATATGTTGAAATAAGACAATTTTTGAAATATTGGGTTAAAACATACTGTTAAAATTAACTTCATCAGGGACTTCCCTGGTGGTCCAGTGGTAAAAGCTTCACCTTCCAAAGCAGGCAATGCCGGTTTGATTCTCGGTCAGGGAGCTAAGATTCCCACGTGCCTCGTGGCCAGAGAAACAAAACATAAAACAGAAAGATTTAAAAAATGATCCTCGTCAAGAAAAAAATTCTTTAAAAAATTAACTTCATCTTTTTCTGTTTTGCTTTTTAAAATGTGACTATTAGAAAATACAAAGTTATGCATGTGGCATGCATTATGTTTCCATTGGAGTGTGCTGCTTCAACATCCTGCCATGCTATGCAGGCTCTGTGGGCTGAAAGAGGGGCATGGGACAGGGAGAGGGTTTGCAGCCCAGTGGAGGAAATACAGGGGGACTCTGGGAATTCACTGAAGGGGCAGCTCACAAAGCTTCAAGACAGGCTGGTCAGGAAGTGGTGACTAAACTGAGACGTGAAAGATGAAAAGGAGTTAGACAGTGGAAGACAGAGAAAATAGCATGAGCCCAGCCCTGGAAGAGAAAGAGAAACTGTGAGTATTCCAGAATGTCCGATGTGGGGGGTGGGGAACAGAGGGTAGGTAGTGAGCCAACATGAGACCAGAGAGGGCAGCCAGGGTCAAGATTTTTGGGGGCCTGGTAAGCCCTGGGTCAGGAAGATTCTCTGGAGAAGGAGAAGGACATGGCAACCTACTCCAATATTCTTACCTGGAGAATCCCAAGGGCAGAGGAGCCTGGTGGACTACAGTCCTTGGAGTTGCAAAGAGTTGGATACAACTGAAATGACTTAGCATGCATGCATGTAAGCCCTGGTAAGGAGTTTCTCCTGAGGGCAGTGAGACACCACTGAAGGGTTTTCAGCTAGGTGAGATTAAGAACTGAATTTTTAGAAAGAATAGTATTTGGATGGGGCGTAGATATGAGTGTAGAGATAAAATACAGGGAGGATGTCTACTCAGAAACTGTTGGAGTCATTGAGGAGTGAGAAGTCTGGAAACTATTCTACAGATTCCAGAATTAAGGAAATCCAGCGTCTGGCAAAAGAGTCAGAGATGGGACCACTGGTTGGGACTCCTACTTGGAGGTGGGACCAGGTGAGAGAGTGGTTGTTATTGTTGCTTTTTAGTCACTAAATCGTGTTTTACTCTTTTGCAACCCCATGGACTGTAGCCCGCCAGGCACCTTCTGTCTATGGGGGTTCTCCAGGCAAGAATAGTGGAGTGGATTACCGTTTCCTCCTCCAGGGAATCTTTCTGACCCAGGAATCGAACTCAGATTTCCTGCATTGGCAGGTGGCTTCTTTATCACTGAGCCACTAAGGAAGCCCAGAGAGGGTGGAGCCAGGGTTGACATCCCATGTTGTTTTTAATTTTATTTATTTATTTCTTTGGCCGTGCCTCAAGGCATTCGGATGTTAGTTCCCCTACCCGGGTTGGAACTTGTGTGTCCTACAGTGGACCACTGGGAAAGTCCCCCGGTTTTAAATGGTGAGGCTGTGATGGGAAAACAAAAGTCCTTGGGNCTGAATCCAAGCACCCTGAAGTGGAAACATAGAGTCAATCACTGGGCCACCAGGGAAGTCCAAAACTCTAATTCTTAATTTTTTTTTTCACCTATTAGCAGAAATACGTCTATCAATAGAAGCTTCCTCTAATGAATTAGTTGATTACAATGAGATTCAGCTCATATAGAAAAAGTAGAAAAGAAAAAAATACTGATTCTTTCTTTTTATGTACCAACTTTCAAAATGTTGACTTGCTTCCCTAACATGCTCAAAGAGAATCCAGTGAGATTTTCTTTTCTTCTTTTTTTTTTGAGTATCATTATGAACTTAAGGACTTTAAATGTGTTGATTTTAAATCTTATTCATACTCAAATTGTCTCATCTTTAGCCAGATAGAATCTCTTCAAATTGATTTCTGAGCCCTTTGACATGACCTTCTAGCTTATTTGCTTTCTGGAATAGCAAGATGTTCTGGGATCGTCCTGTACATTTTTTTTTTTTTTTTTTTTTGCACCAGATCTGGAATTGGCCGTTTCTCCAAAGAGCCTTGATTCTTGGGAAACGATATTTAGATCTTTCACAATCTTTCCTCTAGGCGTGCTCATAGCTACTCCATTGGTAATTGTTTCCAGGTCTTTTTAGTGGATAGAGATAAAAAAAAATTTAAGAGGTCTTGAGTTCACACTGATAAATTCAAATTTAATTTAGATTACAGAGTCTTTGCTTTAACTTGCTCCGTTTTATATTTATCTTTCTTTTCCCTTATACTGAGAGTCTGGGTTTCTAATGGTAATAACACTAAATTTATGTATGATCCAAGAATGTATAGTCAAATTAACATATCAAACTTATTTGAAATGATTCTTCTGTGAGTGATTCCACTAGCAATTTAATTGCTAGTTTGATACATCTATTTCATTTTGATTTTAAGGTTTAGGGATTACTTTATCTGAAATTCAGTTCTGCTTTAATAATTATGTAGAGCAGTGATATAGTTCTACAGCCAAATCTTCAAAATAAAGTATACTCGGGCAAGTCTAGAGTGTATACCTATTCCCTCCACTCTGGTCTTTCCCTCTGTCATAGGTAGTCATTTTAAAAGAGTTTTATATTTGTATTTTCTTCTTTAATTTTAAAGAGTGTAAGTGTATATCCCCTTTCTTCCATAACTGGTAGCACACCATATATATTTCTTTTGAGAGGTAATTGTTTGTTAAAATGTTTTTTGTTTTCTTCTTTAATTTTTAACTAATTAATTTTTTGACTTCACCACGAGCCTTGTGGGATCTTAGTTCCCTGACCAAGGACTAAAACTGGACCCACAGCAGTGTAAGCATGGAGTCTGTACCACCTGACTGCCAGGAGATTCCTTCTTTTTTAATTTTAAGAAATATAAGCATATATGTGTATATATATTTATATCCCCTCTTTCTTACATAACTGATAGCATACTACATTCACTTCTCTCTGTAAATATGTTCTGAAGTTCTCAGCCTGTCTTTAACAATATGTCTCTATGTCTTTAATGATATATTCTGAAATTCATCCTATTTTAATGTGTAGCTGCTGCTGCTGCTAAGTCACTTCAGTTGTGTCCGACTCTGTGCGACCCCATGGACGGCAGCCCACCAGGCTCCCCCATCCCTGGGATTCTCCAGGCAAGAACACTGGAGTAGGTTGCCAGTTCCTTCTCCAATGCATGAAAGTGAGAAGTGAAAGTGAAGTCGCTCAGTCGTGTCCAACTCTTTGCAACCCCATGGACTGCAGCCTACCAGGCTCCTCCGTCCATGGGATTTTCCAGGCAAGAGACAACTTATTCCCTTTTCACAGCTGCATAGTACTGCATCAGGTAAATGTACCACCATATTTTCACTTAACCCCCTGTTGAGGGACGTTTGGGTAGTTTCCAGCCATCTGCTATAACAAAGAGTATAATAACAAAAAGTCTTGTGCGTAATTACTCTCAAATAGGCTTTTGGCAGCACATTTGGGGGGTGGATTCCTAGAGGTAGGATTGCTGGGGGATGTAATCCTATGCAGTACTGATTTTTGAAGTTCTAGCCCAAGAATACCTTCTGTGTGAGCTTTCTCAGAGGACCTCTCTGTGCTCCAGTTTCTCATCTGCAAAATGAGAATATTAACAGCATTTCCCTCAGAGAGTTTTTGGGAAGACTAAACAGGCTAAAGGTTTAAAGTGCTTAGACTATGCCTGGCCCAAAGGAGGTGTTCAGTAAGTGTTAATAAGGGGTGGGAAGTGCAGGAGTATGCGGGCAGGGAGGATGGTATGTAACACAAGATGCTGGAATGAGTCTTTGAGAAGAGATTCTATGCCTGCTTCACTTGCCCCTGTAGGAGAAGTGGGAATAGTAGAATCCAGAAATGAAGTTTGGAGCTCAAAGAAGAGATTCAACAAAGGATATGGACTTGCATGTATTCCAAGGGAAAAGAAGAAGGAAATCCTCACTTGACTGCATTTCCTTATTTATTTTTGGCTGCTCTGGGTCTTCGTTGCTTTCTCTAGCTGCCGCGAGCGGCGAGCGGAGGCTACCCTTCATTGCGGTAGCTTCTCCTGTGGAGTGCTGCCTCTAGGCGCACGGATTTCACTAGTCGGGATGTTTCGGATTAGTTGTTCCCAGGCATGTAGGATCTTCCCTGACCAGAGACTGAAGCCGTGTCTCCTGCGTTGGCAAGGGAACTCTTAATCACAGGACCACCAGGGAAGTCCCCACTTGACTGCATTTAACCTGAATTTATCGACAGTAAATCTCTACCAGAGGGTGGATACTTGAGACAGATGTTCCACTCGACGACAGACAAATCAATTATTTTTTTTATTTTTTTTTTAAATCAATTATTTTGCGTATTTGTTTTGTGTGAGTTTACGGCCTGTGAAATTTGTACCCATTACAACATAATTTTGACTGATTAACTTGAGGCATAGAAAAAGTAGGATTCGAGAGGATGGGAACGATGGGGAGGGGTAAAAAGAAACAGTGNTTTTATTTTTTTTTTAAATCAATTATTTTGCGTATTTGTTTTGTGTGAGTTTACGGCCTGTGAAATTTGTACCCATTACAACATAATTTTGACTGATTAACTTGAGGCATAGAAAAAGTAGGATTCGAGAGGATGGGAACGATGGGGAGGGGTAAAAAGAAACAGTGGGAAGTGGCTTTGTTCACCTTACACACAGGAGCCTGGAGCTGTGCTGTCCAATACGGTAGCTACTGGCCTGTGTGATTAGTGGCTGCCATATTGGAAAACCTAGCTACAAAACAACTAATTCATTGCACAAAGTTCTACTGAACAGTACTGATCTACTCTACACTCCAGTGGAACAGCATATGTGGAGACTTTATTTGGATGGCCCTGGAGCAGTAGACCCTGGTGCTGAAGTCTCATCCTAGTACCCCCATTTCTGATGCCTCCCGAAATGGGGCAAAACTGGCTCTCTGAAGNAAAACAACTAATTCATTGCACAAAGTTCTACTGAACAGTACTGATCTACTCTACACTCCAGTGGAACAGCATATGTGGAGACTTTATTTGGATGGCCCTGGAGCAGTAGACCCTGGTGCTGAAGTCTCATCCTAGTACCCCCATTTCTGATGCCTCCCGAAATGGGGCAAAACTGGCTCTCTGAAGGTCCAGGCTAGCCGCCCAGAACCACATTGCCATCCAAATCCATGTCTCAAGCTCCCCCACCCTCCTCCTTCCTCCAGGGAGCACCTGCTTGCAGCTCCTGCTCTTCATCCCTTTCCCTCCAGCCTGTCTCCCCAAAGTTATGCCCTGTCTCATCCCCCAAGTCTTTTTCTCAGGGGCCTAGTAGGCCCAGACTCAGCTGACGTATTTGCCCTTCATCCTGTGCCAAGGCTGGATGGAGGTGGCTGGGGGACTGCCTGCAGGTGGAGGCAGGCAGGGCAACCCCCAGCTGGTTCCTACTTGATCTCTGCCGGCTCATATTTCCTGTTCCTGTCACCAGGGCCCGGGCCTATCAAAGGGTGCCGTGGAAGCTGGCCCCTTCCTTCCTCCACCGTGTTTGCTTTTGAAAAAGGGGAAGTGGAACTGCCCCAGGGGCTGTGAGCTGGGCTGACAGCACCGCCCTGGTTCTCTGTTCCCCTGCAACCCTCCCGGCCCTAAAACCTCCAGCTCTCAGTCCTACTCACGTGATCATGCCCACCCCAAAAAAGCCTCATCAGAGGCTTCTTGCAAAATTGCAAGGTCTAGGAGCCTGGAGCCCCAGACTCAGAGGAAGCCCCCCGCTCTGCTTGCTCCTGCAGGGAAGATGTGACCACCTCATTGCTATCCCACTTCCATTCAACAGACAGCGATCGGTCATCTATTCTGGGCCAGGCCTGGAGAACACCAGGGTCGAGAAAACAAATGAGGCCCCTGACCTTTGAAGGTCCATCTGGTGGGGAAGACAGACGATGAACAAGAAGGGCGAGGGGGCCTATCTGAGGACCCGGTTGGATTGTCGTTCAGTCACTCAGTCGTATCCGACTCTGCGCTCCCACGAACTGCATGCAGCACGCCAGCCTTCCCTGTCCTTCACCGTCTCCTAGAGTTTGTTCAAATTCATGTCCACGGAGTCGGTGATGCCATCCAACCATCTCATCCTCTGTCATCTCTTTCTCCTCCTGCCTTCAATCTTTTCCAGCATGAGGGTCTTTTCCAGTGAGTGCCTCTTCCCACAAGTAGCCAAAGTATTGGAGCTTCAGCATCAGGCCTTCCAGTGAATATTCAGGATTGATTTCCTTTAGGATTGATTGGTTTGATCTCCTTGGTGTATCATAGTGGATTCTAATACGGGTGGTTCTTCTGGATGTAGAAGGAGCCGTGGATGCTAGGCAGGGAGAGAGGAGGTGTGAGGTTGATGTGAGTTCTGTGAAGACAGGGACTGTGGGCCATCTGCCCCCTTTGGATTCTCAGTGTCTGATTCAGGAGTTCATTAAACACTGTATGAATGAATGAATGAATGAAATAATTCTGGCTTGAGATTGGGGACAAAGCTGGGGGTTCTGAGCTGTCATTGCTTCCGTGGTCCCCTCTGCTGCCCACTGTTCTGCAGAGCTTGGACCCCAGCCCCAAGTGGGCCAGCTCTCTTCCACTCAGATTCATCCTCTGGCATTTCCTGTTAGTCATTCCCAGCCTGATTCCAGCTCAGTGATGTTATGGGTCTAGATGTCTCTGTTCTGCCTGCCACTCACTTAGCAATTTGTCCAGTGGAGACACCAAGTGGTCAGATCCTGGAATGGCAGTGGCCATGCTGATGATGGATTCTTG
Source organism: Neotragus moschatus (assembly GCA_006410615.1). Classification (NCBI taxonomy): domain Eukaryota; kingdom Metazoa; phylum Chordata; class Mammalia; order Artiodactyla; family Bovidae; genus Neotragus; species Neotragus moschatus. The sequence goes on along the minus strand of SJYA01002112.1, from coordinate 6,317,581 downwards.
ATCAGTCTCAAGACTTGGGTCTTGACCTTAAGCCCACGCTGATGCTTATCCTGCTTTCTAGTCCTGGAATGAGCTCTAACCCTGGTCACAACCTAAAGCCCTGCCCTCCCAAATAGTTCAGTTCAGTTCAGTTGCTCAGTCGTGTTTGACTCTTTGCAACCCCATGGACTGCAGCACGCCAGGCCTCCCTGTCCATCAGCAATTCCCAAACAGTACCCCTAATTTAAATTTCGTACTATAATGACTTGATACCACTTAAAAAACTTCTTATTGAAGTGTAACATACATTGAAAAAAGTGCCCATAGCATAAGGATTTTCACAGATGAAACACATCCAGGTAATCAACACTGCCAACATCTCTCACACCCTACCAGCCACAACCTCCCAAGGTTTACCACCATCCTGACTCCTGGCAGCTTATATCAGTTTTATCTGTATTTATACTTCTATATACAGTTGACCCTTGAACAACACAGGTCCAAGCTGCTCAGGTCCACATATGTGAATTTTTTTCAACAAATATAGCACCTGTATTTCTATTTTACAGATCTTGAAATTAACGAAGAGTGGGGAAGAATTTGTATGCGATTAGCAATCACAGTCACAACTAAAGATGTTGCATGCTACAACTATAGATCCTGCATGGTCCAACTTAAAAAAAAAAAAGAATCCTGAGTGCTGCAACTAAGTCCCAGTGCAGTCAAACAAAGAAATGAAAGCAAAAAAAAAGCCCCCAAACCAAACAAAACACTAAGACTTGAGTTCTGATTCTATCCAAACTCTTTCAACTTCCTGCCCTTGGGTGAGTTCTTCATCAATTCCTTTGTCTTTCCTTGTCCTCTGAGGCAGACAGAGCTGTACAGGGACTTTTGACTGCCTGAGAGTTGACACCCACTAACCCTTGCATTGTTCAAGGGTCTCCTGTGTTTGAAATCATACAGTACATATGTTTTGGTGTCTGGTTTCTTTTGCTCAATGTCATGTTGATGAAATCATGTGTGTATTTCTGTGTGTATTTGCTGATAGTTCATACTCAGGAGCATGGAGAAGGAAATGGCAACCTACTCCAGTATTCTTGCCTGGAAAAGTCCCATGGACAGAGGAGCCTGGTGGGCTACCGTCCATGGGGTCCCAAAGAGTTGGACGTGACTGAGCACATGCACGCATACTCGTCAGTGTTTTGTGTTTCACAAACCCATCGAGAATCGAGGCAAAGGGATTGAATCCAAATCTGATCGAGCCTCTGGATCCAGCTGTCAACTTGCAGGAAGCACAGAGGTAAAAATTTGCTCATCTCCCAATCGCACACACTCATTATGGACCACTTCCAGCACTTAACTGATAATCCTTTGTAATCTCTATCTGAACAGGTATTTTGTAGCACTTAACCTTGGAGGAATTCACTGTTTTTACTAAACTGGCTTTCAGCCTTATACTCTGGGCCTTCATCAAGAAAGTTTAGTTGGAGACCTCCATGGTGGTCCAGGGACTAAGAGTCTGCGGTCCTAATGCAGCAGCCTATGTTTCCATCCCTGCTCAGGGAACTAGATCCCACAAGACGCAACTAAGAGTTCACAAGCTGCAACCAAAAATCCTGCACACTGCAGTGAAGATCCAAGATTCCGTGTGCTGCAATTAAGACCTGGTAGAGCCAAATAAATTAATAAATAATTTTTTAAAAAAGAAGAGTTATTGTAATTAACTTCCAATTAAAATAAATAAATTTATATTAAAAAAAAAGAGAAGAGTTATAAGAAACAGCCTTAGTAAATCCAGTTGCTGAATTTACTATCAGGATCTTCCTGAGGACAGTGTTCATTCATTCTATCCACAGCGGCCTCTCCAGGGGTTCCCAGAATAAATTTCTTCTGTATCATTGTACTAGAAATAAGCCTTTTCCTTGGAGGGGGAAGGGAATTGTTTTGCTTTTTAGCTGACACAGGCCTTATGAGTCACGTGATAGATCTTGTTTCCCTCTTCACCATGGCTGCTAAGAAGCTGAATAATATCTACAGGCCGCGATTTCCAGTGCCCTGGACTCTGAGCTGAGCTGTCTGCACTAACCTCACCCCTGGTTGCTCTCAGCTTCCCTTCTCTCACTTCTCTTCTGACTCTATTTCTTTACCTTCTTATATATATATATATATATTAAAAAAAAAAAACAAAAAAAACGTTTTTACTCCTGAATTGTCTGTCAGTTCTTGAGGGATACAGGGAGATGGCCATTTCAGGAACACGGACATGAGAGTAACAGGTTGCCTTTGAGAATTAAATGCTGGCACCAGCCCAGTCGGTTTGGAGCAGAAACATGCAAAGGCTACAGGTGGGGACAGGACAGCTCCTGGGCACGAGGCTTGGTGATGCTCTGGGTTTGTGAGATCCCGGCGGAGTCTCCAGTCCCCAGCATGACCTCCTCTCCACAATCCTGCCGGGGGATTAACAGACCAGATTCCGATCTTGGTATTTGAGTGACTTCCCCCTTGTGACTATGAAGGTTGACCACTTCCTATGTGTGTTTCTTCCAAAAGCAAAGGCAACAATCAGGCTGTCACTAAAACAAGAGGAGATTTATGACTTCCAGCTAAAAGAACCATTTTTGCAGGAGGCATGCTTGATGGGTCCCAGCTGTGGCGGTTTGCGCTCCGCTATCTCCTCCTCCCTGCACCATCTCTGCAACTCGGAATCTAGACCCAGAGCCAGCAAGTCCAAGAAAGTGTGGGGTGAGGGACAGGGGAGACACGAATCTGGGACCCTGGACATTCGGGGCTTTTTTGTTTGTTTGTTTGTTTGTATATGGTTCATACTTCCTGCAGAGCTGGAAGACAGCTTTCAGAATGACCCCTGGGCCATTGCTTCTTTAGGCTATTTCATTTGGAAAAGAAATAATTTTTTAATCGTAAGTGAGCACAGAGGAAAATCTTTCCTGGCCTGGATTTCCCCAGCAGGAGAAGCTTAATGCTGGCCACTGTCCGTTACCCTTGGCTGTCCCCTTGGCTGGTATCACAGGGGTATGTTGGGACCCCAGGGAGATGAGGATAATTTCTTGTCCAAACTCTAGAAGGATCCCAAAGGATGCGTCACTTTTTTTTTTTGGCCTTCTTCTTTTAAATATTTATTTATCTATTTGGCTGTGTCGGGTCTTAGTTGTGGCACATGGGATCTTTATTGTGGCAGGCAGGCTTCTTTCCAGTTGTGTCTTGCATGCAACTTCGTTGCCCTGTGGCAGGTGGGAACTTAGTTCCCTGATCAGGGCTTGAACTCACTGCTTCGGAAGGATTCTTAACCACTGGACCACCAGGGAAGTCCACTTTTCTTTGTCTTCTGATGGGACATTTCCCCAAGATTTCTTTGGATTGAGAAGAGGGCTGTTTCCTTGGTTCCAAATTCCCCCAACCCCAGTGGGTAGAGCCAAGATCAGAGTAGTCGGTGTCCTAGGTTGACAGCATTAGGTCCCTGGGCGAGGCAGAATAATGCCCTCTGAGCCCCAACAAGATGGTGCTGTCCTAAACCCTGTAACCTGTGAATCTGCTATCTCACATGCAAAAGAGATTTTGCTGGTGTGATTAAGGATCTTGAGACTGGGAGATTATCTGGGATTATCCAGGTGAGCTCAGTGAAATCACGAGGTTCTGATAAGAGGAGGGCAGGGTCAAAGAGACGATGTGAGAACAGGAAGCAAAACCCTGTGATATAATTGCTGGCTTAAAGACAGACAGGGCCGTCTGGAATGCAGGCAGCTACCAGAGGCTGGAAGAAGCAAGACTGAAAGAGTTTCTACCCAAGAGCCTCCAGGAGGGACAGAGGTCTGCCAACACCTTGGTTTCAGTTCAGCTCTGACTTGCAGGACTATGATGCTATTGTCCCAGGGGTTAAGTTGTCATAGTAGCAACAGAAAACTAACACAGCCCCAAAATACACGGGTGTGCACACACTCGCACAGCATTTGAAATATGCCCTGTAGACATTTCCTCATCTGGCCAAATGTATTCAACAACGTAAGGAAAAGAGGTGGAACTTCCCTGGTGGTCCAGTGATTAAGAATCTGCCTGGCAATGCAGGAGACACGGGTTCGATTCTTAGTCTGGGAACTAACGATCCCACATACTTCTGGGCAACTAAGCTCGTGTGCTACAACTACTGAAACCCACGTGACCTGGAGCCTGAGAGCTGCACCTGCTGGGCCCAGGCATCTAGAACCCGAGCAACAAGAGAAGCCCAGGCCCCGAAACGAGAGAGAAGAACCTGCTCTGCAACTAGAGAAACCCCAGGGCAGCGATCAAGACCCTGCACAGCCAGAACTAGATGTCGGCCAGTCCAACATTTATTAACTGGTTCAGTCTCTCAATGACCCTCAGTTCAGTTCAGTTCAGTCGCTCAGTCGTGTCTGACTCTTTGCGACCCCCTGAATCGCAGCACGCCAGGCCTCCCTGTCCATCACCAACTCCCGGAGTTCACTCAGACTCACGCCCATCGAGTCAGTGATGCCATCCAGCCATCTCATCCTCGATCATCCCCTTCTCCTCCTGCCCCCAATCCCTCCCAGCATCAGAGTCTTTTCCAATGAGTCAACTCTTCACACGAGG
>SJYA01002112.1:6282211-6301366 GCA_006410615.1 Neotragus moschatus | reverse complement strand
CCATCCAGCCTCACCCCCCCGGCCCCCCCTCCCCCCGCCCTGGCCCTTATCCTGAGCCTGTGGAACAGCTGGGCTCCCCGGCCACAGCTCAGCCTGGGTGGATGGGACAAAGACAGCTGCAGTGGGGGGATTTGAGGGTCCCCTGTGTGTGGGGTGAGGGTCCCACTTCTCACCTCACACACTGGCCTGTTCTCTTGGCAGCAGCTGATCTTGGGAAGGCTCATGGGGCCGGTTTTAGATTTGTTTTCCAAAATGGAAAGATGACAAATAATCCTCATGGGGAAGCAAAAACAACAGACGAAACCCAGGACCTCTCTGAGGATCTTTCAGTCCCGAACCCTGGCATCGGTCCCCTGGGTAGTCAGAGCTGGAATCTCCCCTCATCCCAGGATTCTGAACTAGCCCCAGCAGCGGCTCTGAGCCTTGGGGTCCTCAGCCGTGGAACAGAGCTTACACTATGCAGCCAGGGGCTGGGAGGGGATGGAGCGAGTTGGGATGCATTTTGCAAATGAGGCCTTATGCGGGTAATTTTCTCACGGGCAGGAGACAGACACCCTCACACGCCCCCAAATCGGTAATGGGGCCTCCTTGGAAGGGACTCCTTATTTCTGGAGCCGGCGTGATTACTCAGTGGGTTCTGTGTAATTATTTAATCAAGCCTCCCTCCACCAAGTCCTCAGCGTGGAGCTGGGAGGCTGACCAGACCCTGTCCTCCCCTCTCCCCTAGGAGGCTAATCAGTTCGAGCTGCTGGGAGGGGGAGAGCGTGGCCCTAAGCCCCCCTTCTCTCTGTGTGTCACAGCTGCGCTGCTTGGGGGAGCTGGCTGGAGGCAGGACTGGGTCACCTTGGGGCTTGCCCAGGGTGAGCACAGGGCTGGAGGGAACTGTGGGTGCAGCCCTCTTATTTTGCTTTGAGGTCAGGGCAGCACGGAGGCCCCACGGCACCTCTGCCCAAACCTGGCTTCTGGGGTTCTCTCCCCCTTCCTCTCCCCTCCCCCTTCCCTCCTCTTCCCCTCCTTCCTTTTCCTCCTCTCCCCTCTTTTCCCTCTCTATTATACAAGTAATAGACAAACGTGCACATGCTTTTTTTGTTTTACAGCTTTTTATTTTGTATTGGGGAATAGCCCCATCTCATTGGAGGATGAGATGGTTGGATGCCGCCGGTGCAGTGAACGTAGTGAGTGAAGTCGCTCAGTCGTGTCCGACTCTTTGCAACCCCATGGACTGTAGCCCGCCAGGCTCCTCCATCCATGGAATTTTCCAGGCAAGAGTACTGGAGTGGGGTGCCATTTCCAGGGTATCTTCCCGACCCAGTGATCAAACCCAGGTCTTCTGCACTGCAGGCTGACGCTTTACCATCTGAGCCACCAGGGAAGCNGTGAAGTCGCTCAGTCGTGTCCGACTCTTTGCAACCCCATGGACTGTAGCCCGCCAGGCTCCTCCATCCATGGAATTTTCCAGGCAAGAGTACTGGAGTGGGGTGCCATTTCCAGGGTATCTTCCCGACCCAGTGATCAAACCCAGGTCTTCTGCACTGCAGGCTGACGCTTTACCATCTGAGCCACCAGGGAAGCAATAAGCATGAACTTGGGCAGACTCTGGGAGGTGGTGAGGGACAGGGAAGCCTGGCATGCTGCAATCCACGGGGTCGTGAGGAGTCAGGTGCGACTTGGGGACTGAACTACAATAGCCGATTAACAATGTTGTGGTAGTTTCAGGTAAACAGCGAGGGGACTCAGTCATACATATACATGTATCCATTCTCCCCTGAATTCCCCTCCCATCCAGGCTGCACCATAGCACGGAGGGGAGTTCCAAGTGTTATCCAGTAGTCCTTGTTGGTTATCCATTTTAAATACAGTAGTGTGTACCTGTCCACCTCAAACTCCCTAACGACCCCTTCCCTCCATCCAATCCTGCCACCCCCGACTCTGCACCTGGAAGCCGTTAAGTTTGATCTCTAGGACTGTGAGCCTCTTTCTCGAACGTGGGCATTCTCATTGACAGATGTGTGGATGATACAGTGAGGTGCCAGCCTCCCGTCACCCTCCTCTTTTCTCCCATTCACACCCTCACCCCCACCCCAGAGGTGACCCCAGCTTCCATCCAGAAACTTGCCTTCCGGACTTTTTCCGTGCGCTCATGAACCTACCCAAGTCCCAGAGGAAAGGTTGATTCTGGTGCTTGCTTTTGGCCCATAAACATTCCTGATGATGCTAGACCACTGGTTCTCCCGGGAACATGTGTGGCTTTACCTCCTGGTGACATTTGGAAATCTCTGGAGACGCATTTGATCATCATGGGGTCAATGCTGTTGGCATCCGGTGGTTAGAGGTCAGGAAGCTGCTAAACACCCTTCAGTGCACAAGGCTGCCCCCATAATGAAGAATTACTGGGCCCAGGATGTCCATAGTCCGTCTCGATGAGATCGAGAAACCCTGGTCTAGAATGTTCTTCGACTCGCTCTTTTCTAAAAGCAGCATTTCTTGGAAGTCGTGACAGGTTGTTGTTGTGTAATTGTTCAGTCGTGTCCAACTCTTTGTGATCCCATGGACTATAGCCCTCCAGGATCCTCTACCCATGGAATTCTCCAGGCAAGAATACCGGAGTGGTTTGCCCTTCCCTTCTCCAGGGGCTATTCTTGGGCCAGGGATTGAACCCACATCTCCTGCGTTGGCAGGAGGATTCTTCACCACTGAGCCACCAGGGAAGCCCCTTGATGGCTCAGTGAAGCTCTTTTCCTCCTTCCTTTTACTTCAGCATTATTTGCCTGCCTCGCCCTCCACTTAGCTTTTTATAGATTGCAGGCATCTTCTATTCTTTTTGGACGTTAACGGAAATGGCTCTTTGGTGGAAGCTCTTGTTCTTACAGCATGTGGTAGAGTCTAGTGTTTCCCTCCTTTGGACCCCTGGGAGCTCAATGGCTCATCCACTTACTTTGTTTCCATAGATGCCTCGCTGTGTGCGCGTGCTAAGTTGCTTCAGTCGTGTCCAACTCTTTGTGACCCCCATGGACTGTAGCCCACCAGGCTCCTCTGTCCGTGGGATTCTCCAGGCAAGAATACTGGAGTGGGTTGCCATGCCCTCCTCCAGGGGATCCTCCCCACCCAGGGATCGAACCTGTGGCTCCTCCACTGCAGACAGATTTGGATACTGCGCCGTGCTCTTCCACAAAGGTTGCGCCAGCTCACCTCTGACTTTTCCTCCTACAAATCCCAGCTTTCAGGAATGATGATTTAAAACAAAGTTTGGAGTCATAGCTGTTATTTCTCCATGAGGACTAAAGGGAACCTGACCTTCACAGAGGGGTGGGAACCCACTCCCGATGACCCCAAGACAGCCCCCATCCCTGCAGCTGGTGAAGAACAGACTTTTCCGCTCCCACCTCCCTATGTGACCCTGGGTGGGAAGGACAGGGACAGGGTGGGGACCCTCACTTTACAGATGAAGCTCAGGGAGTTTGAGGGTCTTTGCCCATCAGCTCCTACAAGTTGCACCCACCTGTTGGATCCAGAGGGCACCAGAAGGTGGATAGCAGGTGGGCAGAGTGGGGCTGGTTGTGGCTTTGGACCCTGGGAGTTCTGACAGATCCAGTTCTGCTGAATACCCTCCCAGGTCCCTCACAACCTTGCTAGATTTTACACAATATTTGGGACATTCTTGCCCTAAAAAGTGGTTCATTGTTTATCTGTGATTCTGACTTAACTGGGTGTCTTGTGTTTTACCTGCAGCCCTACCTGGGGCAGCAAGGAAGTGGGAAGGGGGCCCTCTGGCAGGTTTCTATTAGCCTGGAATTTCCTTTTGGGGCTGTTGGCTTTTCATCGTTTCCCTTCCCCAACTATCTATACCCTCCAGATCTTGTCTGAAGACCCCCTTTCCCTCCAGAGACTCGGGAGGAAGCTGGGGGAGTCAAGTTGCTGGCTCCAGGGACAAGGATGCAAGCAAGGAAGGAAGAACAGCTGGGACAGGACAGCCCCTCCATTTCTCCCCTCTCCCCGTCTTCTCAGAGCCTCGATACCCGTCTTGGAGAAGTCTTCCTTGCTTGGGTGTGAGGGGCTGGAAGAGAAGGGCGGTCAGGTGGGCGTGTCCTGGGCAGTACTGATGGCCACACAGACCCCACCTCGCCTCCATGACCCATCCTCAGAGCCCACGTCCGCTGCAACTGTAATGAGTCCATAAATCACTCCGAGCGATAAATAGCATGATAGATGCAGGTCTCACTTGATCACTTTTTTATTAAGGTGAAATAAATCAGCACCACATTGCTGCCATAAACCTTTCAAACTGGTCAGATCCTGGCTGGTAGAAGCTGACGAACACAGCCACATGGAGGGACCGTTTGTAGTTGATCACTGAGATCAGTCAAACCCTGTCACTTTCCCTCCTTGGAGGAGGTGGCAGACCAGGTGCTGGTCTGTCGTCCACTGCACCCCTGGCGTCTTGCTGCTTGGGCGCGGGGGCTGAGGGTACGGCGTGTGAGCTGGATTCGAGCCCTGGCTGTGCCATCAGCCTGCTGTGTGAGCCTGGGGAGCTGTCACCCTGTCCTGTCTCCAAGCCTCAGAATCCTCTGCCCTACCTGGAGGTGGACAGCGTTGCTTACAGTCAGTGTGGTTAGGATAGAGATGTTCCACGCGTCCCATAGAGCAGTGGGTGCTAGACTTCTCCATCTTAGGGCCCCTTTGTTGTTTGATCGTTGTTTAACCCAGCTCTTTATTTATTTTAAAAAGGGTCCGCTTTCAAGGTCTGTATTCCTACTGAAGATCAAATGAGCTCTTGCCCTTCTGCTCCATGGGAGGTTTCTGTCTGGAGCTTGCCTTAGAATACCTGCGTTACCATTTGACAGGTGTACTGGGGAGTCAGACTCCCCACCCGGCACTGTGCCCGGAGTGAGTTGCTCCCAGGTGGTGCAAGGATCTTTCTTTCTTTTTCTTTTCTTTTCTTTTTTAAAAAAAGACTCTTTTTAAAAGAAAAGATCCTGCAACTAAGGATCCCGCATGGCACAATGCAGATTGAAGTTCCCACAAGCTGCATGCAGCCAAAAAAAAAAAAAAAAAAACCCAAACCAAAACCAACCAAATAAAAAAACTCCCCCCAAACATATCTGCTCTTCCAATCAGCGTGTGAATCCTGGGAAGGCAGGGACCACATTCATTCATTCACCGTCTTGCAGCCTTGGGGTCTAGCACTGTCTCTGGCTCAGGGCTCAAGACACGTTTGTGGAATGAGTGATCTGGAGACATGCATGCATGCTGACCACTTTAGTTGCGACCCCATGGACTGCAGCCCACCAGGCTCCTCTGTCCATGGGATTCTCCAGGCAAGAATACTGGAGTGGGTTGCCATGCGCTCCTGCAGGTGATTTTCCCGACCCAGGAATTGAACCTGTGTATCTTAAGTCTCCTGCCTTGGCAGGCGGGAGTTGCTTAAAGCCAGGGTGATAGGAAAGTCTGTAGCACCACTGAGTTGCAGAATTGCGGTGTTTTCTGCATCCCGATTCCTCCCTTGAGGGGGCCTTTCCATGCCCTGGGGACCCTCCACAGCCTGCAGCCTTCACTTCGCTGAAGCCCTGAGCCCCAGGAATCTCCGTTACCAATTGTGCCTCTGGCAGCTGCTTCCTTGGCAGGGCCCTGAGGACCTTTGGACGATGCCCACTCCTGCCCGTGTCCCAGCCACCCCTGAGTGAGTGACCCTGCTAGGAGTGCAGTTTTCGCTCCCTCTCGCCCTCCTTTGATTTGATCAGGCCAAATCTGAAATGATGTGTGAAAGTAATGATATTTTGTAATTAAATCTCTGGTGATGGCCACCGCAATTTGTGCTACATGCATTGTTCATAAGGAAAAAAAGGCATCAATTCATTTTCTGACCGGCGACTCCAGGGACTGGCAATTAGGAGAAGCTCATCTCGCGTTGCTTCGCATATTAAAGAGTTACTGAAACGCAGAGAGAATTTGGGGGAGATTTTTTTTTTTTTTTTTCCCTAATAATGTTAGCTTAATTAGTGACGCTCGGTGATAAAGGGAAAGTTTTGGATGACGAGCATATTGCGGTGAAGGGAAAAGAAAGAGCAAAGACAGGGAAATGAAAGTGTCAGGATGAGACTAGGAGGGCTAGAGGATTAAGGACATTCCCTCCTAAGAGGTTTGACTTTGCTGAACCAGGGCTGGTGAAGGCTAAGGACAGGAGCCCAGGGCAGGCTGGGCCCGTGCATCTAAGTGCTAGTCCCTTTGTGTCCTGGCTGGACCCTTGTTAAATTTATTTTATTTATTTATTTGGCCCTGCCGGATCTTTAGTTGCAGCATGTGGGATCTAGTTCTTTGACCAGGGATCGAACCCAGGCCCCTGCACTGGGAGCACAGGGTCTTAGCCACTGGGCCACCAGGGAAGTCCCTGAAGGCATCTTTAAAAAAACATTTATGTTTAATTGAAGGATAATTATAATATTGTGTAGGTTTCTGCCATACATCAACATGTTCACCCTGAAGCCATCTTTTAAGGGCATCTTTTTTTTTTCAGAATCACCCCTCGGAGCCCAGGAAAGCCATTCTCCCTAATACCACTCACCCTTCCACATGTCCGAGGCTTTGGTTCTTACTGCACTTTTCAGGGATTGCTTGAAGGGGCAGGGAGGAAGGCGTGAGAGAGACAGAGGCCACGGAGGATGCACTGGGGAGAGAGGGCGACCTAAGGAGGGCCCAAAGGTCTAAGAGGAAGAAAAGCAGAAATAGTGGCTGAAGTAGATTTGGTCAACATTATTTGTGCTTTTAGTGTCTGCCAGACAAGGTGCTGGTCTAGGTGGTTTCACACAGAACTTTTTTTATGTTGAACTTTTAATTTTGTATGGGGGTATAGCTGATTAACAGTGATGAATAGTTTCAGGTAAACAGCGAAGGGACGTGGCCTGACGTAGAACTTTTAAATTGGCCCTTGGACTGATGCTGCTGCCTGAGGTGAAATGGTTAGTTCAGTTCAGTTCAGTCGCTCAGTCGTGTCCGACTCTTTGCGACCCCATGAATCGCAGCACGCCTGTCCATCACCAACTCCCGGAGCTCACTCAGACTCACGCCCATCGAGTCCGTGATGCCATCCAGCCATTTCATCCTCGGTCGTCCCCTTCTCCTGCCCCTAATCCCTCCCAGCATCGCAGTCTTTTCCAATGAGTCAACTCTTCCCATGAGGTGGCCAAAGTACTGGAGTTTCAGCCTTAGCATCATTCCTTCCAAAGAAATCCCAGGGCTGATCTCCTTCAGAATGGACTGGTTGGATCTCCTTGCAGTCCAAGCGACTCTCAAGAGTCTTCTCCAACACCACAGTTCAAAAGCATCGATTTTTTGGCGCTCAGCCTTCTTCACAGTCCAACTCTTGCATCCATACATGACTACTGGAAAAACCATAGCCTTGACTAGATGGACCTTAGTCGGCAAAGTAATGTCTCTGCTTTTGAACATGCTATCTAAGTTGATCATAACTTTTCTTCCAAGGAGTAAGCGTCTTTTGAGTTCATGGCTGCAGTCACCATCTGCAGTGATTTTGGAGCCCAGAAAAATAAAGTCTGACACTGTTTCTACTGTTTCCCCATCTATTTACAGCCTGTTTTACAGGAGAAGAAACTGAGGCTTGGGAAGTTTAGGTGTCCTGACCAAGTCTCAGCAAGCAGGGGCAAAGCCAGGTCTGAACCCAGGTGAGTCTGACTCCGGCCCAGAGCTGAANGGTTGATCATAACTTTTCTTCCAAGGAGTAAGCGTCTTTTGAGTTCATGGCTGCAGTCACCATCTGCAGTGATTTTGGAGCCCAGAAAAATAAAGTCTGACACTGTTTCTACTGTTTCCCCATCTATTTACAGCCTGTTTTACAGGAGAAGAAACTGAGGCTTGGGAAGTTTAGGTGTCCTGACCAAGTCTCAGCAAGCAGGGGCAAAGCCAGGTCTGAACCCAGGTGAGTCTGACTCCGGCCCAGAGCTGAAATTATGTGATGATGGGAGTGGTCTGTATCTGTGATGTCCAGTACAGTCGTGTCTTAGTCTGTTCAGGCTGCGTGGTTTGTAAACACAGGCATGTAATTCTTACAGTCCTTAGGCTGGAAGTCCAAAATCAAGGTGCTGTCAGATTTGGTGTCTGCTGAGAATCTGCTTCTTGGGTCCTGGATGGATGTATTTTTGCTGTGTCCTTAGAGGGCAGAAGGGCCAAAGGAGTTTCCTGAGGTCTCTTTTATAAGGGCTGTAATCCTATTATGACTTAACAACCTCCCAAAGATCTCTTTTCTAACACTATCACATTAGGGATTAGATTCAACATGTGAATTCGGAGATTGTGGGGGACACCGACATGTAGTCTAGAGCAGGTAACCAGTAGCCGTGTGGGCTATTGACCTTTTGAAGTTTGGCTAGTGCACTTGAGGAACTGAAATGTAATTGTATCTAATTTAATTTTAAATTTAAAAAGCCACATACCATTAGCGGCTTTCATAATGGACAGCACAGCTCCAGACCCGAGGAGATCTAGATGGGACCCTGGCTGCCCCCAGCCCATCATTTCCCCAGCACGTTGAGTGGCAACATCACGACTGAGCTGATGTCTTAATACCTTGCCTCCTTGAAAGACAAGGAAGCAGAAGGAACACAGGGAAGCTCCTTTGCTTACCCGGCTGTCACTCAACAAGTCCTCTACCAACACTTGCTGACTAGGCACCCGCTGGTGCCAAGTGCTTCACCTGCAGGATGTAAAGGAGTCTTCTTGACAGCGCTGTGTAGCGGATCGCATTAATAGTCCCCCTTTATCATGAAGGAAATGGAGACTCCACAAGGCTGACCAACTGTTAAGTCACACAGCTGGTATGCATTTGGGCCAGGTATGGAGCCCAGGTATCTCTGCTCCAAACGTCCATTCTGCAGTGTGCTCAGAGGCCAGTTTAGGATGGATCTCCATGACAACTGCTGACCTGATGACTCCAAAGGTGTTTTTCTTACCCTCTGTCTCAGTAGGCATGGATTCAAATGCTAATTTGTTTACTTGGGACTTGGAAACAGTACAGGCAGCCAATAAAGGGTGCATGATTCTACTGATCATAACTAGTTCCCACAGCGTGACTGAGGCTTAATTCTGCTGGGGGACTGTGAGACCATGCATGGAACCCCATGGGATTATTCCACCCCAGATGCGAAGGAGCTGGGGTATTTATCCAGCAACTCTCATGGGTCTTTGGTTGAGAGCCATGGGGAGTGGATGGCATTTCTGACCTGCCATGATGATGGTAGAAATAGTAGACTCTGTGCCCAGAGAGGACTTCCCTGGTGGCTCAGATGGTAAAGTGTCTGTCTACAATGCAAGAGACCCGGGTTCAATCCCTGGGTTGGGAAGATCCCCTAGAGAAGGGAATGGCAATCCACTCCAGTATATTGCCTGGAAAATCCCATGGATAGATGAGGCTGGAAGGCTACAGTCCATGGGGTCGCAAAGAGTCGGACACAATGGGGTCATCAGGCAAAGAAGTGACAGTTGGCAGCAAAGCCAGAAGGTTGCCCACCCTTGCAAATATCCTGGGTTCATCGTAAGCCCTGTTTCATCAGAAGATAGAGGCTGAGCTTCTCTTCTCTTGGTTCCAAGGTTCTGTGCCACCCTTTGAGATCCTGGGGGTGCCTCTTAAGGGGTTTAACCATTAACAGAGCAGATGGGTGCTTTGCTGATGATCTTTGAAAATTGGAATCTATTTGCATTTCAGAAAGGAAAGCCGGGAATCTTTGCATATGTATAAAGAAGGTGTTTTCTAAGAATCCTGATGGTGTAAATAAGGTTTAGGAGCATGTTTAAACCTACTTTGCAAGCTTTCCCAAGGTCTTTAGAAATGCTTATGTCGTTAGTTGCTCAGTTGTACAACTCTTTTCAACTCTATGGACAGAAGCCCACCAGGCTCCTCTGTCCATGAAATTCTCCAGACAAGAATACCGGAGTGGTTTGCCATTCTCTTCTCCAGGGCATCTTCCCAACCCAGGGATCGAACCCAGGATCTGCACTGCAGGCAGATTCTTTACCATTTGAGCTACCCAGGAAGCCCTTTAGGAATGCTTGTCAGCATACAAACAACTCATGGATTACAAATTATCCTTCTGTTTCATTAAAGCATGCCTCCTAACCCCTGATCACAGGCAACCCTTGGCTTAGTTTAAATAACTATAAGCCCTTGAAAAAAGTGTGGGTTTTGTGTATATTCAGTAATACAGGTTTGACTATAAGCCAGCATGACCTCCTCATTCTGAATTCAAGTTGGAACTTAACTCCTTTTGGTCAGATCATCTTCACTGTTAAATCATTGATATTTAGTTTTCTTCTTAGGTTATAATGGAGTCAGAAGCTATAGTGAAGGCTCACTAGACTTTTCATCTTCTTACTTCTTGCTGTTCTCTATTTGGAAGTTAACATTTATTTAGCCTCTGTTAAGTGCTTGCCTCTGGATTAGCCCATTTCATCCTTGCTGCAACCCTGCAAGGGACTATTCGCACTACCATTTTGCCTTGAGGTCAAACTCCTTTCCTTTCTAGGAAATGGGTGGCAAGTAAGTGAGACACAGAATGACGAGTATCATGTGATATTGCTTATATGTGGAATCTAAAAAAAGGGCATTGATGAACTTAGCTACAAAACAGAAACAGAGTTACATGTGTAGAAAACAAACTTATGGTTAGCAGGGGATAAGGGGTGGAGGAGGGATGAACTGGGAGATTGGGGTGGACATATACACACTGCTGCTGCTGCTGCTAAGTCGCTTTAGTTGTGCCTGACTCTGTGCAACCCCATAGATGGCAGCCCCCGTGTCCCTGGGATTCTCCAGGCAAGAACACTGGAGTGGGTTGCCATTTCCTTCTCCAATGCATGAAAGTGAAAAGTGAAAGTGAAGTCACTCAGTCGTGTCTGACTGTTAGCGACCCCACGGACTGCAGCCTACTAGGCTCCTCCGTCCATGGAATTTTCCAGGCAAGAGTACTGTAGTGGGGTGCCATTGCCTTCTCGAACATATACACACTACCATGTATACAATAGAGAACTAATAAGAAGCTACTGTGGGCTTCTCTGGTGGCTCAGATGGTGAAGAATCTGCCTGCAATGCGAGAGACTTGGTTTTGATCCCTGGGTTGGGTAGATCCTCTGGAGAAGGGAATGGCTACCCACTCCAGTATTCTTGCCTGGAGATTCCGTAGACAGAGGAGCCTGGCAGGCTACAGTCCGTGGGGTCGCAAAGAGTTCAATACAACTAAGTGACTAACAAGGAAGGAAGAACCTACTGTGTGGCACGGGGAGCTCTACTCCGTACTTGGTAATGGCCTCTATGGGAAAAGAATCCAAACAAGCGTGGATGTATATATATGTATAACTGATTCTCCTTGCTGTACATCTGAAACTGACACAACATTGTAGATCAACCATACTCCAAGAAAAATTAAAATACATTATTTATGTAAAAAGAAAAGATTTCAGGGAATGGCCACTGGGTGAAGTGTGCCTGGTAACGGGGAGTTAGACCAGTGATTCTCAACACTGAGTCACCTGGGCAGGTTTTGAGAAATACTGATGTCCAGGCTGCACCCACACTGATGGAGTCAGCGTGTCTGGGAGTGGATCCTGGCTTTCCAAAGCTCCCCAGGTGGAGACTCAGCTGATAGCCACGGCATGAGCAAGCACAAGGCCACTCTCCCAAAGCTGAGTCCTGACGTGCTGTGTACTGGGAGTGACATGAACACCAGAGCATGTGGACCTCAGGTCGAAGCTTGACTCTGCTCCATATGAGCTGTGATTTTGGACAAGATATCTTATCACTGGGAATCCCTGTTTTGAACTGATGATGATAATATTCATCATAATAATTTAAAAGACTTGTAGGGCTATTCTGAGGATTTAAAAAATGTTTATTTATTTGATTGCATTGGGTCTTAGTTGTGGCATGCAGGATCTTTCGTTGGGGCATGTGGGATGTAGTTCCCCAGCCGGGGATTCAGTTGGGCCCCCTGCATTGGGAGTGGAGTCTAAGCCACTGGGCCAACAGCTGTTGTTCTGTCGCTCAGTTGTGTCCGACTCTTTTTGACCCCATGAACTGCAGCATGCAAGGCTTCTCTGTTCTTCACTATCTCCCAGAGTTTGCTCAGACTCATGTCCATTGAGTCAGTGATGCCACCCAACCATCTCATCCCAGGTCACCCCCTTCCCCTATTGCCGTCAATCTTTCCCAGTACCAGGGTCTTTTCCGATATCTGGCACCTGTTTGGCATCAGGTGGCCAAAGTATTGGAGCTTCAGCTTCAGCATCAGTCCTTCCAATGAATATTCAGGNGTGATGCCACCCAACCATCTCATCCCAGGTCACCCCCTTCCCCTATTGCCGTCAATCTTTCCCAGTACCAGGGTCTTTTCCGATATCTGGCACCTGTTTGGCATCAGGTGGCCAAAGTATTGGAGCTTCAGCTTCAGCATCAGTCCTTCCAATGAATATTCAGGATTAATTTCCTTTAGGACTGACTGGTTTGATCTCCTTGCTGTCCAAGGGACTCTCAGGAGTCTTCTTCAGCACCACAATTCTTCGGCACTCAGCCTTCTTTATGGTCCAACTCTCATGTCCATACACGACCACTGGAAAAACCAAAGCTTTGACTATATGGGCTTTTGTTGGCAAAGTGGATATCTCTGCTTTGTAATGTCTCTGTCTAGGTTTGTCATAGCTTTTCTTTCAAGGAGCAAGCATCTTTTAATTTCATGGCTGCAGTTGCCATCCTCAGTGATTTTGGAGACCAAGAGAATAAAGTCTGCCACTGTTCACTGTTTCTCTCCCCCCCCACCCCATCTATTTGCCATGAAGTGATGGGACTAGATGCAGAAATCCCCATTCTGAGGATTTAATGGGACACTCAGACACTCAAGATGCTTAAGAAGGAGCAACAATGTCACCAACCTCTTCCCCCCTTGCCCACAGTGACCAGGTCCTCACCCTGCTTGGAAGCCTGTGGCTGACCCCGCGTTCCAGTGCTGGCCACCTCTCTGGAGGCTGCCCCCTTGACCGATGCCCTCGACGTGCTCAGCCGTGCCCATCTTCTCCTGAGGAGGGTGATATCGACATTTCAAAACAGTTTAATTATTCTGCGGCTGCCTGGCTATTAGCTGCGACAAGAGAGCTCAGGGCTATTTTTCAGCATTAATTTTCCATTTGAAATGAATTCCTTTTGGTTACACTTTTTAAATGTTTCTTTTAATTAGACGCAATTACTTCAGAAGAATTGCTTTTATTCCTCAGCCTGAGATCCCAGTGATAAAGTCGCTATCTGGCCCCACCGAACGGCCGGGATGGCTCATTTAGCTGCTGCACTAAAGTATATTGAACTAGGAAATTATACAGCGAATCAACTATTACTTCCTTTTATGATCGCTCCCTCTAACATCTTGAATGAGATCTTCGGGGGAAATTTAGTCACAATAGGGATCATTGTTCTCCACCTCCAGCCGCAGGCCCAGGCTTTGCGGGGGCGGGGGGCGGTTGGCAGCTGGGGGCTGCCCTGGTGCTGGGTCTGACACAGGAGGCAGATTGGCACAGGGGCTCCTGGCTGTCCTGGGCTTGGGGGCTGGGAATGGTGCAGCCAAACACCTTGGCCAGGCTGGAGGATAGGCCCTTAATCTCTGGGCAAGAGGTGGGGGGCTGCGGCTTTGCAAAGGGAGAATGCAGGCAATTGACTCAAGGTGAAGGTTGCCAATTTTGGCAATTTCTTTGGTGGTTCGGTGAACTGGGCGTCAGTAGGTGGCGCTCTTGCCTCTGTGTTGGTCATTTCTGCCTGGACTAAAGGGAGGCTCCGGAAGAGCTTCCGCAGCCAGACTCAGAAGTAGCCTTTCTTTAGAAGCTTCAGTCCCATCCACTCTTAGCAGCTGGGGAAACTGAGGCACAGAAGGCTGTCCAGCCACAGACAGAGGCTGAATCTGATCACTTGAGCTCGCCCAGGTCTCTGAACAGGGCCCCTGGGATTTTCTTGGCTTGGAAAGCCACCCCTCCAATACGGCTGGCTGACGGCTTCTCCTCGAGGGGTTTTGCAGGTGAAGTTCATAGTTCTACTCAACGAGGGCTGCTTTGCCACTGTGCACCAGAAATGCTGGATTCCAAGAGCACTGGATGGAGAAGGGGCGGGCAGGACCTGGGGACGTTCCTCGGCATCGGAAACCGCAGGGCTCCAGGAGAGGGGCAGTGACCTCAGGAGTGTCGTTGCTGCTACAAGCCCGGTTGGGCCAGCCGCTCTAAACCGGGCATTGGAGCGACGTGACCAAGGAAACATGGCCGTGACCTCTCGGAAACGTTTGCTCAAAGTCACATCATGGGATTTCCCCCGGTGGTCCAGTGGTAAAGAATCCTCCTGCCGATGCAGGGGACACAGGTTGGATCCCTGGTCTGGGAAGATTCCACATGCCTTGGAGCAACCACGCTCGTGCACTCTAGAGCCTGTGCTTTGCAATAAGAGAAGCCACAGTGATGAGAACCCTGTGCGCTGCAGTGAAGAGAAGCCCCTGCTCACCGCAGCTAGGGAAAACCTGCACACAGCAATAAAGACCAGCCCAGCCTGAATCACAGCATGATGAATGTGTGGAATTTCTTTTAGAGGAGCTGGTCTTTGAAGGATGGCTAGAAGTTTGCAGAGGAAAGGCATTCTGGGTAGAGGGCACTGGCGTGGAGGGCCAAGAGCAGGAAGGTGAGGGGAGTGCAGGGAGTGGTAGGAGGTCTACATGCAACTGCCCACCTAGGCCTTGTGTGCCATGCCTGAGCGTGTGGACTTTGTCCCGAGGGCAATGGGTAGCCGTGGAAGGTTTTTAGCAGAGAGGAGAGACCTAATCAGATTTGTGTGGGCTGCTCTGTGGAGGATTCAAGACAATAAGCTGGGAAACCTTCTGGGAGCCTCACTCCACCATCCAGAGGAGAGGCAAACACGGTCTGAATAAAGACAGGAGCAGACGGTCAAAAAGGCAGGCACAGGTAGGGCTTTGAGCAAGGCTGCCTCATAACTTCCATGGACCCTGGACACTTCTGCCTTTTTGGTCTCCTCCTAAGAGAACAGATTTTTGGGTGGGTTCCTAAAAGTTTCATTTGTTTCTGATGAGAGAAAAAGGTGGCTCAGACGGTAAAGCATATGCCTGCAATGCGGGAGACCTGGGTTTGATTCCTGGGTTGGGAAGATCCCCTGGAGAAGGAAATGGCAATCCACTCCAGCACTCTTGCCTGGAAAATCCCATGGATGGAGGAGCCTGATAGGCTACAGACCATGGGGTCACAAAGAGTTGGACACGACTGAGCGACTTCACTTTCACTTTCCTAAAAATTTCATTTGTTTCTGATGAGAGAAAAAGTAAAGTATTTTTGGTCTACTCTTTTTTTTTTTTTTAAACTTTGTATTGGGATATAGCTGATTAACAATGTGAACAACAAAGGGACTTAGTCATACATGTATATACATGTATCCATTCTCCTCCAAACCCCCTCTTCCATTCAGGCTGAATTTTGATCTACTTTCTTTTTTTGGTTGTGCTATGTGGCCTGCAGGATCTTAGTTCCCTGACCAGGGATCGAAACCATGCCCTCTACACTGGAAGTGCAGAGTCTCAACCACTGGACCTTCAGGGAAGTCCCTGGTCTCTTAAAGTTAATTTTCTTTTCTGATTTTAAAAGAAATGTAAACTATTGTATATACATACAATGTATACTAGAGAGAAGGAAATTCTGCAATATGCAACAAGGTGGAAGAACTTTGGGGTCATTTTGCCCAGTGAAATTAACCAGTGACAGGAAGACAAGTAGTAAATGATTCCTCTTATAGGAGGTAACTAAAATGATCAAATTCGTGGAATCAGTGGTTGCCAGGGGCTGGGGGCAAGGGGGAAATGAGAGTTGCTCATCAACAGGCATGCAGTTTCAGGTGAGCACACTGTAAGTTTACACAATGTTGTATGTCCAATATAATTCAATAAAAAATGTTTCAGTTAAGTAAGATGAATAAGGTCTAGAGAGTACACTAAAAAACGTGCAGAGGGTAAATCGACTGATGGTGTTGGGTCTTCTTACTACAGCAAGAGAAGATGAAAAGAGGTTGAAATATTGTTGGGTGTAAAATATCGCTGGCCTCAGGCATGTGCTGCTGAGCCTGATGGCGAGGTCAGTACTGGTTTTGAGGGAGGGCAGAGGGAATGGGGAACTTGGGTCTCCTGCTCTGTGGTTGAGGGAGACTATGGGACCCTTCCCCTCCTCTAATCCCTTCAGCTCGCTGCACTCCCCACCCCCATCACCTCGGAACCCTGGAGGATGAAAGTGATGACCACGATGAACATTTACTGAGAACTTACTGTGTCCAAAGCATTTTATGGGCTGTTTCATTTACTGCTCCCTAAGATCCCCTGGAGTCTTGGAGGAGAGAATGGCTACCTACTCCAGTATTCTTGCCTGGAGAATTCCATGGACTGAGGAGCCCGGTGGGCTCTCGTCCACGGGGATGCAAAGAGTTGGACACAACTGAATGACTAATACACACACACACAACAATTCTTCGAAGGGTTTTCCAGGTTGTGCCAGTGGTAAAAAACCTGTCTGCCAATTTAAGAGACATAAGAGATGTGGGTTTGACCCCTGGGTAGGGAAGATCCTCTGGAGGCGGGGATGCAACCCATGTCAGTATTCTTGCCTGGGAAATTCCATGGGCAGAGGAGCCTGGCGGGCTACGGCCCTTGGGGTCGCAAAAGAGTTGGATGCAATCGAAGTGACTGAGCACGCACGGGTGCACAAGGCTTCCTGGATGGCTCAGTGGTAAAGGATCCGCCTACAGTGCAGGAGCCACGGGAGCCACAGGTTCCATCTCTGGGTGGGGAAGATCCCCTGGAGGAGGGCATGGCAACCCACTCCAGTATTCTTGCCTGGAGAATCCTCTGGACAGAGGAGCCTGGCAGGCTGCAGTCCATGGGGTCGCAGAGTCGGACATGACTGAGGTGACTGAGGACACATGCAAGGGTTGTCCTGAAGTTTAAACAAGATCATTAATGTAAACTGTAGTTCTTGGCACATAGTAAGGTCTGATGAGTAGAAACTAATTATTTTTATTTTTAGGGGAAAAAAAGACAAATCAGAGTGAGCAGGAACCTGAGGAATCCTGTTCCCCAAGGTGTGCCATTTACACATGGAAAACAGAGTAGCTAATATAAATTCATCTCATTGAAACAAAGAATTGTATCAGCACAGCTGGCTGGTCATCCTCTGAAAAACCTCTGGGGCAAGAAACCCTGGGTAGCAGCATCTCAGATAAGGTCTCAGTGCTGCCTACACAGCCATATCACCTGAAGGAATTAAAAAAAATTACCAATGTTTGGGCCCGGCCCATAGAGATTCTGTTTTAATGTGTCTGGAGTGGGGCCTGGGCATTGTACCTAAAAGCTCCCCTGCTGATTCTAATGGGCTGAGAACCACTGCCCTGTGTAGTCATAGATCTATTTAATGTCTGTCTGTCCCAAAGGGCTAGAGGCTTCCCCACAGCAGGGACTGTAAATATTTGTTGAATCAGAAATGGATGGATGAAGGAGGCTGTTGTAGGCAAGCCTTCTCCGAGGCACTGGGAAGGAACAACAGCCTGGCCTGCCTTAGACCCTGACTGATGCAAGCTGGCCTCCCTGGTGGAGGAGCACACATGGTTAGCTGGTAGAAAATCAGTCAGCCCAGGCTATAAACATGAGTCGAGGGCTCAGTGCTGGAGAGGGGCCTTGAATGCCGGGTGAGGAGTCTGCACTTCATCTGCTGGTCACCCCTCCTGGAATCAGTACTTGGTTCCTGCCTCTCCTCTCACAGTGCTCAGCTTCAGGGTGGAGAAGTCTCAGGGGCAGATTCTCCTACCGATGCCTGCCCTGTAGTCCATGGAAGCCAGAGCCCCAGAGGAAATTCCTGTACTCCACCCAGATGCCCAAGAACATATGGGCCTTGGAAATTATCATCAGAGGAAGCCATCTTCTTCATTAATTGATTAATGTAATTAAAGAAAGATAAGGACGTCGATACCGACCACATTAGAGTTAATTTGTACAGGCAATTAGCTGTGCTCCCTCCTTCACGCTACCTGCCTTAGACGTGTGCGTGTGCCCTGGGGGGCATTAATGAGTGCTGGGTTTAAACCTGGCCCCTGTGGGCTTTCTCCTGGGCACCTCAGTGTCCGAAAGGAGCACTTGAGCCCCCAGATGTGGATTGGATACAAGCTGGGTGGCCTTGGGAGATGGGTCTCCTCTCTTCTGTGGCCCTCAGTTCTCTTGTCTGTCTAATGGGGATAATTACACTGTTCTCAATGTGGAAATGTATGTGCCAGGTCTGGGGGAGAGTGGAATGCCCTCTTCCTTCCTGCGTCCTTCCAACGACATTCCCCCTTTCAGGCCTGGGGGCCAGCCCTGGGCGTAGCTCTGCTCTGGATCCTAAGCTTAAGATGCTCCTGTAAGGTCTCTGGGGACTTTGTGGGTCTGGTTCTCAGCCCACTCTCCCCCTTTCAACCCTGTCTCCATCTTCAGTCGCCCTGGGGGCTGCCTCTCAGGTTTTCTGCTTCTCTCTCCCTCTGGGCTAAGGCACACATCCCCAGGGAAACCTGTTTCTCTCTCCAGTCCCCTGTCACTCTCTCTCTCTCTCTTTCTCTCTCTCTCGTATTCCCACATCAGGATATGGCACCTCCATCACTCAGGGGCTCAAGCTGGGAACTTGGGGCGGGGGTCACACCTGATGTTTCTTCCCCCTTTCCCTGCCTGGCCCCCACCCAATCCATTCACAAGTCCTGTTATTATTTTTTTTTTTTTTACAGTTTTGTTGAGGTTTACTTGATATGCAATTAACTGCTCATGTTTAAAGTATATAATTTGAAAAGATTTCACATACGTGTGCGTCTGGAGAACTAACGTTACACTCAAGATAATGAGCATATCTGTGACTCCCCAGTTTCCTCGTGTCCCTTGGTGACCCTCCTTCCCGCCTCCCTAAATCTCTCCCCCCTCCCATCCCCAGGCAATCGCTGATCTGCCTTCTGTCCCTGCAGATTCCTTTGCTTTTCTAGAATTTTATACAAATGAAATCACACAGTATGCATTTTTTTCTGACTTCTTTCACTCCGCATAGCTTTTTGGAAATTCACCCCAGTAGTTC
>SJYA01002112.1:6207303-6272722 GCA_006410615.1 Neotragus moschatus | reverse complement strand
TTGGCGTGCTGCAATTCATGGGGTCACAAAGAGTCAGACACGACTGAGCAACTGAACTGAACTGAACTAATGGTGGGTCGTGAAGTGAGCAAAAGGACAGATATGGCTGCATCACAGTAGATCAACACTGTTATGAGTTTAGACTTTACAGCCCAGGTTGAGTGGGAAGATATTTCTCTTTCAGAAAAGCCACCCTCTGGTTGCCATGTAGGTGGTCAGTATAGCAGCAGGATGATGCAATTAAGAGGCTGACTGGGTGAAAGATGGTGGTGGCTTGGACTAGTGTGTAGGTGGTGGAGTTACAGGGAAGTGAGTGGTTTGAAAAGTATAATATGTATTTACTGTGTTACCTGAGAGTATGTAATTCTTCTGTAAAGGAGAGGAAAAACAAAAAAGATGGGTGAACTTCCTCAGGAATTTCCTGGCAGTTTAGTGGTTAGGACTCTGCTTCCACTGCAGGGGGCATGAGTTTGAAACCTTGTGTGAGGATTTAAGATCCTTCATGTTGTGCTGTGTGGCTTAAAAAAAAAAAAAAAGGATGAATGTCCTAAGAAGTATTTGCCATAGGTAGTACATAAACTAGAAGCTTATGCAACAGGGATAAAACTTAGCGGATTTGAGTATATACCATGAATGAGCTTGTGAGACTAAGAAAAAGTTTATAAGATGTATTAAATACAGGTAGTAAGAATGTTAGTAACATGTTAGTCATGAATTAAATGACTTATGTGGTCAAATAAACTAGAGTACCATAGACAGAAATGGGTAGAAAGACCAGGTCATGATTCTGCCACCTCTGGTCTGACAGCTGGGTCATGGCTAAATTGGCCATCCACTGGTGTTACCAATCCTGATCTCATTCTGCCCCCACACATGGTTTGTCCAAGAAACGCAGCTAAAACCCATGGCTGTTCAGAGGTGAGCAGTCAAGCTGCAGCAGTGCCAAGGCATATGTGCTTGGCTTTGTCTCTTGACCCCAGGCGCCTTCTGCTTGTTGGACTCCTTTGCTCAAACCTCAGCTCTGGCCTTTGAACCACACGTCAGCAGGGCAGGCTGATGTGACAGACAGCATTGCATACGTCAGGGTTCCAGGGTCATTTGGTCCTTCCATCCACTGTACCCCATCTTAAATGTGCCAACCAATCTGGCTGGTGCCCTTGTGATAGAAGAAGCGAGACATGTGGCAGGGACAAGATGGGTTATCAAGAACTTTCTCTCTTAAAAAAAATTATTTATTTTAATTGGAGGCTAATTAGTTTGCAGTATTGTGGTGGTTTTGCCATACATTGAAATGAATCAGTCACGGGTGCACATGTGTTCTCCATCCTGAACTGCCCCCTACCTCTCTCCCCACCCCATCCCTCTGGGTTGTCCCAGAGCACCAGCTCTGAGTGCCCTGCTTCATGCATCGAGCTTGCACTGGTCATCTATTTTAGTTATGGTAATATACATGTTTCAATGCTATTCTCTGGAATCATCCCCCCCCTTGTCTTCTCCCACATAGTGCAAAAGTCTACTCTTTACTTCTGCGTCTCTTTTGCTGTCTTGCATATAGGGTCGTTGTTACTATCTTTCTAAATTCCATGTATATGCATTAATATACTCTATTGGTATTTCTCTTTTTGACTTACTTCACTCTGTATAATAGGCTACAGTTTAATCCACCTCATTAGAACTGACTCAGATGAGCTCTCTTAAACTAAGAGACTCCATCTCTATTCCAAAAGGACACATTTAACGCACCCAGGGAAGGAGGTCTTTGGACAGGGGTGGAGTTGCAGGGGAGTAGTCGTCAGGGGCCCCTGCCTCAGCTCTGTGGGTCTGTAACATCCTGAAACAAGTCAAAGATGAATTGCATACTAACCAGACCCTCCCTAGTTTGTGCCTCCTCAATATTTACTTAGATCATTGTCCCAGCTTCCTCCTCATTTTTCTGCCTGTAGCCTGGCCTCTTCAGCCCACCCTCCACCCACAAGGGTTAGTCTGAAACACAGATCTGGGCTATGATATGAAGTCCATGTGCCTGGAGGTAGGGAGGGCTTAGAGTATGAATAGCATGAGTCAGGAATAGGGAATAACAGGCTTTGCATCAGTTAGTTTTTGCTGCATAACAAATAATCCCAAACTTTTTGTTTTTCTGGTCACCTGACTTTTAGTTAACCTTGACTGGATTTGACTGGGCGGTTCAAGTCTGCTGTGTCTTCATTTCAGGATTCAAGGTGAAGAGCAAGGAAACTGTCTGGAACATGCTGTTCACATGGCATTTCAGGGTGTGATGGGAAGGATGGGAGGAAGGGATGGTTAGGGAGTTTGGGATGGACAAGTACACACTGCTATATGCAAAATGAATAACCACCAAGGACCTGCTGTACAACACATGGAGCTCTGCTCAGCGTTATGTCCAGTTATGCCAATGTTATAGCAGCCTGGATGGGAGAAGGGGGTGGTTTAGGGGACAATGGATACATGTGTGTGTGTGGCTGAGCCGCTTTGCTGTCCACCTGAAACTATCACAGCATGGTTTACCGGCTATACCCTGATACAAAATAAAAAGTTTAAAAAACAAAAAGCCTCAGTGGCTGAAGACAACAGCCATGTATTATTGCTCCTGGGAGTTTCTGTGAAAGTATTTTACTAGGCGACTGCACTCAGGAGAAGGGAAGTTAAAGACACATGATAAAGCAGATGAAGAAAGTTAAGTCTGAGTGTGGTGTTAGCTGGAGATAAACTTCAACCTGGTTCAATGCAGAGGCAAAGAGAACAGCCCTTGGTTGGTCCCATCTTCAGGCCCTTTGATATATCCCTCCCTTGTCAGTCACTGGCCACAACTGACAGGTCCAGTTTAGCCAACGGCAATTCTCCAGAGAAGGGTGGAAGTGAAAGCTATTTGCAGCCAAAATTGGTAGCAGCTCGGAGAGGGAAAAGGGAATAAATTGTGTTGTTTGTTGTTTTAGTCGCTAAGTCATGTCCAACGGTTTTTGCAACCCCAAGAACTGTAAATCCCCTGTCCATGGGATTTCCCAGGCAAGAATACTGGAGTGAATTACCATTTCCTTCTCCAGGGGATCTTCCCCACCCAGGGATAGAACCCTCGACTCCTGCATTGGCAGGCGGACTTTTCACTGCTGAGCCGAAGCAAATTTTGTGTGTATTTTACCACAATTAAAAATACTTAACACAGTCAGCGGCAGGCGGAAGTACACTTCATGCACAGTGGGAGGCACTGCAAAGTTACAAGGCAAAAGGTGTGGATGGCTAATCCTGAAAAAGTGGAGTAAGANTGCATTGGCAGGCGGACTTTTCACTGCTGAGCCGAAGCAAATTTTGTGTGTATTTTACCACAATTAAAAATACTTAACACAGTCAGCGGCAGGCGGAAGTACACTTCATGCACAGTGGGAGGCACTGCAAAGTTACAAGGCAAAAGGTGTGGATGGCTAATCCTGAAAAAGTGGAGTAAGAATTGGGACCAGTAATCCAACCCACGATATGTTCAGATTTTCATGATGTGGTGGAGGATGGGCTGACCCTTAGCGAAGGTGAGAGAGGGAGAGCCTTGAACCAGGCCAGGGGCAGCACGGGTGGAGATGGGGTAAAGAGTGAAATAGGAGCCCTGCTTGTTGAGGACTTAGTGTATTCGAAATACTCTGCCTGCGGCTTTGCATCTTTCATCTCTTTTAAGCTTCCAGCAACCTGTTGCTAGTTCTTATATGAATCCCATGGAGTAGCTGGGAGGGAAGTGTTTTGCTTTAGGTTGCACAACTGATAGGAATTCAAACTGGCCTTGAAACCCACATCTGTCTACCTTCAGGACCTAAATCTTTAATCCCCATGCCCTACCATCCTGGGTGAGGGAGAGAGGCATCTGATTTGACCTTCAAGTTTGAGTGACAAGTGCTTGCTGAGCCCATCAACCACGGCCAGGCACCACGATGCTGAGATCAAACGGGGACAGTGAAGTGGGAGGAAAAAGTGGTGAGAGACTGATTTTACTGAGTCTGAAATAGCAGCGCTAGACTTCTCTGGTGGTCCAGTTTTAAGAATCTACCTGCCAATGCAGGGGACATGGGTCTGATCCCTAGTCCGGGGAGATCCCCCATGCCACGCAGGAACTAAGCCCATGCACCACAGCTGCTGAAGCCTGTACACCCTAGAGCCTGTGCTCTGCAATAAGAGAAGTCACTGCAATGGGAAGTCCTCACGCTGCAACCAGAGTAGCTCTCTCTCGCCACAACTAGAGAAAAGCCTGCTTGCAGCAATCAAGAGGCAACAAACCTGCCCCCCACCCCAAGAAAGAAATAGCAGCGTTTTCCTCCAGCCTTATTTCCCTCCACTTGTTTTCCTGTAATTTCTTCCAACTCCGACTGCTGGGGACAGAGAGGAGGGGAGGATGGGAATCCTCCAGGGGCCCACGCTGCTGTTCGGTTCGCAGTGTAGCCTGACAAATCAAGTGGGTAAAACCCATTAATTAGCAGTTTGGGAAACAGTTGCAAAGTTAATTATTCCATTTTTTGATGAAAGAAAGCTAATTTTTGGCATTTACACCGACAGTGACACGAACTAACATTTTTCGAGTTGACATCCCTCAAGATAAATGATGCCGTGAGGCGTTTGTGCAAACATCCTGACCCACAGCTTACTGACGAAGACTGTCTGTGGTGGGTGACTTCGCTGCAGTCTTTGCCTGGCAAGTTTGGGAGATGGGAGAGCCAAGAAAAGGTGTTTTTTTTTGTTTTTTTTTTTCTGGGGGTGGGGAGAGGAGAGAGCCAGGGACCTGCAAAGAAGACCCAGAGCTGGAGGGAACGTTTGCATATTTAGAAAGTTTTGCTGTAACTGAGAAAGCAGGGAAGTATATCGACATTTCTGTCCATCTGTCTGTCTCTCTGTGGTGATGTTTGTACCCAGAGGAGGGACCTAGTTTTTCCAAGTGGTTGCTTCCAAATTTAGATCTCCTCCCCAGACTTTGCTTCTGAGTAGCAGGCCTGGGCATCCAACTGCTGGCTTGACGTCGCCATTTGGCATCTTACAAGCATCTCAAACTCATCCTGTCCCAAAGGAACGCGCACCTCTCTGCCCCCACCCGAAACGTTTTCCCTCCATTAAGTCATCCCCATTCGAGGCAATGACACCATCATCCATCCAAGTGCTCAAGCCAGAACCAACACCATCATCTCCGATATTCCCCTTCCTCTCACTCATCCCCGACATCCAATTTATCAGCAGGGTTGCTAGGGCTCCCTCCAAAACACTTCTCAGCCATTTCCTTTTCCCCTGAGCACCACTACCCCAGTCTCAAGAACCATAGTCCTTCTCACTCAGTGCTTACCTGGAGAAACCTAGAGAGAGTCACACGGGAAAGCTGACCTTCTCTTTCTTCTTTGTTCTGTTTAGTCCTGT
Organism: Neotragus moschatus; assembly: GCA_006410615.1. Taxonomy (NCBI): domain Eukaryota; kingdom Metazoa; phylum Chordata; class Mammalia; order Artiodactyla; family Bovidae; genus Neotragus; species Neotragus moschatus. Next base: position 6,267,325 of record SJYA01002112.1, on the reverse strand, counting down.
TGTTTTTTTTGTATTTTATTTTTCAAATTTATTTTTAACTGGAGTATAATTGCTTTACAATGCTGTGTTAGTTTCTGCTTACAGCAGCGTGAGTCAGCCACGTGTATACGGCTCTCCTACCTCCTGAGCCTTCCTCCCGCCCCACTCCCCTCATCCCACTCCTCTGGGTCATCACAGAGCACCGAGCTGAGCTCCCTGGGCTATACAGCAGCCTCCCACTAGCCATCTGTTTCACACAAGGTTGTGTATATATGTAAATCCTACTCTTTCAATTCATTCCCCCCGCTTTCCCTCGCTGAGTCCACAAGTCTGTTCTGTATGTCTGAATCTCTATTCCTGCCCTGAAAATAGATTCATCAGTATCATTTTTTTCTAGATTCCATGTATATGTGTTAGTTCATATACATTTGTTTTTCTCTTTCTGGCTTACTTTACTCTTTTGTATTTTAAAGTTGTATTTAACTGTTAGTAAATCAATCTTACAGGCACACTACCAATGTAATAGATAATTAAATTTTGCCTAAGTAGCCAAATTTGTCTGCCATGAGTGTGCCTTTTATATTTAAAATGAGATGGAGTTTAGTTCTTTATCTTATTAGAATTGCTGCTTGGTAGAGCTTACTGTTTCTGCTGGCCACATTTTAAAAAAGTGAACAGAAACAGGAGAATTTAATTTTTTAAATGAATGAAACTTAGGTTTCAGAGCAGTTTTAGGTTCACAGTGAAACTGAGTGCAAAGTACAGAGACTTCCTGTACCCCCTGTCTCCCCCCCACCCGTGGTACATTGGTTACAGTTGGTGGAACTACATGGACATGTTGCCACCCGAAGTCCGTAGTTTCCACTGGGGTTCCGCTCGTGATGGTGTACATTCTGCAGGTTTGGACAAATGTATAATGATTTGTACCTGCCATTATAGTATCTTGCAGAAGAGATTCACCATCCCGAAAAAATCCTCTGTGCTCCGTCTCTTCATCCCATCCACCTCCCTAACCCATGGTACCTCTGATCTTTTTACTCTCTCCATAGTTCCGCCGTTTCCAGTGCAATTTGATGGGATGTCTCCACCTGTGTTTGCCTCTGTCCAACCTATCCCCACTGAGAAGCCAGAGGCATCTCTCAAAGAGGCAAATTGAACCATATCATTTCCCACCAGACCTAGAATAAAAATAAGACTCCTTCTTTCAACCTGCAAGTCCTGGCATGATCTGGTCCCTGCCGATTTGTCTATCCACTTCATGGTACTCTCCTCTGCTTAGTACGTCCAGCGACCTCAGCTTTGTTTTACTTCTTCAAATGCGTCATGCTTGGTGTTGCTGAAGTGTAAATTGCAAAGGGGGAGTGGAGTAGGTCCCCGGGCACCTTGCAGGCCAGTTGGTCCTGAAGGTCCATGGGAACCCCGCCTCAGGACAACAGAGGCGAGTGCGTGGGCCAGGGTCTGCACTACCCTTCCCGGTTGCTTCCCTCTGCCTCGCCAGAATCGAGCCTGCATCATATGCTCCGGGCAGCATCCCTCTTAACATAGGCAGATTAATTGGAAACAGATGTCAAGTGGTGGGAGTTAAATACAGACATCTCACCAAATGTCAGCCCTTCCCCTGGGCCACGATGGAGTCCTCGCATCTCATCCTCACCAGGGAACTGGGAAAACGCCTCCTAGATGGGCTGGTGGCAAGTTTGACCTCAAGAGTCTTTCTCAAAAGCTTAAGGCCAAGTTCCAACTCTGAAAATCAGAACCTGATCAATGAAGTTATTTGTATCAGATGCATACAAACAAAAGCTCCTCTCAGAACAGCTGGCTCTGTAAATCACCACACAACCCTCAGACTGTAAGAACTGGAGGGGATAGTCTCACTTCCCTACTTCAAAAGCCAAGAACATGGAAGGGACTTGTCACTCAGGAGGTTAACATCAAAGCTGGGGGTGGGCCCACAGCCAGAGTCTATTTTCGAAAGTGCCGTCTGATGCTGTCTCCCTTCATGCTTCCCTGTTACCTGGAGAATAAACCGAAACTCCTTGACAGGGCCCTTCACTTTCAACTCAGCCTCAGCTACCCGGCCCTGCAAGGGCAGGGACCTTTGTGTATTGCTAAAGGTATCACTCTGTAGCCTTTGCCCGTGATGATTCCTCTCTCTCCTCACCTAGCTAGTAAACTCCTATTCATCCTTCACAACCCAACTCAAATAGGCCCTTCTCTCATAAATCCCCTTAACTCTCTAGGTGGAGTTAACTCTGCCCCTCTTCTGGGATCCCATAGCACTGAACGCATGTTGTTGTGATGGTTTGTGTATTGTCATTGTTTGTTTCACCCCTCTAGTTTATTTTTTCTTTGCTTCCCTGGAGCTTGGCATGAAGCCTGGCACACAGAAGGCACTTGGTGGATACTTGTGGCATTGACATTGCCAACGCCAAGGGATTCCTCTTTTGCTTTCTTTCTCAGCTCTTCTGTAGCATCTGATGACAGCTATTCTTCTTGAGATGCCTGCTGCCTTAGTGCCTGTGGTTCCCTCTTGCCTGGTTTTTCCTCTCTTCTATCTGACTGCTCTGCCTTGATCTCCTGTTTGGGTGTTCCCTCCTCTCTCCATCTTTTCTAGGCTGTGGTTGTTAGAGGATTTGGCCTGACCTTCTCCTGTCCTCCTCCAGAAAAACCTTCTCTGCCTGGGTCAAGTGTCATGGGATTCCGGACCTTTGACTATGTTGTTTTCTCCCCCTGAGACATTCTTCCCGTCATTTCTGGAGTGGTCAGCTTCTTCTCAAACGTCAGATTCCAGCCCAAATGTCAGCCCCAACGCAGAGACTAAGCATTTAGTGGAATCTTTTCTTCTTTTTTTTTCATAATTGTATTTATTTTTGGCTGTGCTGGGTCTTCACTGCTGCACGGGCTTTTCCCTAGTTGCAGCAAGCAGGACTACTCTCTAGTTGCGGTGCATGGGCTTCTAAGCGCGGCGGCTTCTCTTCTCGAGGAGCACTGGCTTGCAGGCTTCAACAGTTGCAACTCTCAGGCTCTAGAGCACAGGCTCAATAGTTGTGGCGCACGAGCTTAGTTGCTCTGTGCTGTGTGGGATCTTCCTGGACCAGGGATCAAACCCGCGCCTCATGCATCGGCAGGCATCCGGATTCTTTACCAGTGAGCCACCAGGAAAGCCCTCAGTGGAATCTTTTAGGGCAGTTGTTGGCAAACTATGCCACCTGAGCTCAGCCTGAGGTCAGGTACTGAGCGGCCAGTAGGACCCTTGAATGAAAGGGAAGGATGGAGGAGTGGGCAGGACCTGGGCAGAGCAGAGCCCAGGGAGGTGGAGGGGCGGCATCTCTGGCTCCAGTGTGAACAGCTCATCCCAAATCACTGGCTGGGCAGTCCACCACTCCTCAATTCGGAGCTGGCCAGCCCCAGCGTTTTTGGGTTATTAACTCCCCTCAGTAAACTTCCAGCAAGTGTGATAAAGCACTCAGCAGAATGCGGCCAGAGCTCATAAAAGCAGGATTTAGTGCCATTTTATAGATGTCAGGGCTGACTTCCACACTCCAGCTAGTGTATATTTAAAATTCATGCCCGACTCACTGCCTGCAGGGAGAAGGTCCGAGGCCTGGGGGAGCTGACATGGTTCTGCCTGCCCCTTGCAGGTCTCAGGAGCATCCTCCCACCTAGGATCAGGCCAACACAGATGAGACCTCTTGTGAGCCCCTTTCTAATGAACTGTGAGAACGAGCTTTGGAGCCAGGGAGACCTGTGCTGGAGTTCTGGCTCAATGACCAGCTGGGCCTGTTTGTCTAGGGCAGAGGTGTTTTCCGGGTTGTGGGACTTTCAGTGCTAAAACCAGGGAAATTCTGGCAAACCAAGGTGAGTTGGTTATCCCAGAGCTGATTCTACTGTTTCTTTGCTTTATAACTTTGGAATGCTCACATCCTTCTCTGAACATTTTTCTTACCGGGAATCAAAAGAACAGTTATCCAAGGCCAATGGTTTGCAGCAAGCCACAGTGCTGTGTGTATGCAGTGGCTGTTGTCTGGTTCAGGGATAATACATGATTGCATCCATACTTAGTGAGCTGTCACTGAATCATCAGTTCAGTTCAGTCACTCAGTCGTGTTCAACTCTTTGCGACCCCATGAACTATAGCACCCCAGGCCTCCCTGTCCATCACCAGCTCCTGGAGTTCACCCAAACCCATGTCCATTGAGTCGGTGATGCCATCCAACCATCCCTTTCTCCTCCTGCCCTCAATCTTTCCCAGCATCAGGGTCTTTTCAGATGAGTCAGTTCTTCACATCAGGTGGCCAAAGTATTGGAGTTTCACCTTCAACACCACCCAGGACTGATCTCCTTTCCTCCAAAAGTGGGCAGAGCCAGTAACCTGTGCTAGAAAGGGCTAGAAAATTCATCAGATGCTACAAAAAGGAGCAATTAACTCTACTTTTTTAGTCAGGTAAATCAATGCAAGAGGCTATAACAGATAATTCGCAAATCTCTGTGGCTTAACACAATATGTGTTATTTCTTGCTTTCATCATGGTACAACTCAAGTTCAGTTCAGTTCAGTCTCTCAGTCGTGTCCGACTCTTTGCGACCCCATGAATGGCAGCACACCAGGCCTCCCTGTCCATCACCAACTCCTGGAGTTAACTCAGACTCGCGTCCATCGAGTTAAATACCCTTATAGCGGTGACTTGGAGCCAGGCACTTCTGGGTTGTGGCTTTGCCATCTCTTAAGACCTCCTTCTCTGCTAGATCTTCTGTATTAAGCCAGCAGAGACTGAGGTTTTAGAGGGAGAGTAAAGGGCGTGCATGTGTGCTAAGTCACTTCAGTTGTGTCTAACTNCTTATAGCGGTGACTTGGAGCCAGGCACTTCTGGGTTGTGGCTTTGCCATCTCTTAAGACCTCCTTCTCTGCTAGATCTTCTGTATTAAGCCAGCAGAGACTGAGGTTTTAGAGGGAGAGTAAAGGGCGTGCATGTGTGCTAAGTCACTTCAGTTGTGTCTAACTCTTTAACCCTGTGGACTGTAGCCCCCTAGGCTCCCTGGTCCATGGGATTCTCTGGACAAGAATACTGGAGTATGTTGCCATGCCTTCCTCCAGGGGATCTTCCTGACCCATGGATCGAACCCGGGTCCCTTAAGTTTTCTGCCTTGGCAGGCAGGTTCTTTACTCTTAGCACCACCTGGGAAGCCCCATCTTTTAGGGGAGTTGTTGGCAAACTACACCCATAAGGTGAATTAGTCCCTGGTCAGTTTTTGTCAATAAAGTTTTGTTGAAACAGGCATATTCACGTTTTTGCTTTTGGTTGCCTTTGCTCTTTGGGCTTCCCTGGTGGCTCAGATGGTAAAGAATCCATCTGCGATGCGGGAGACCTGGGTTCAGTCTCTGGGTTGGAAAGATCCCCTGGAGAAAGGAACGCCTCAGATCCCCCGAAGTGGCTACCCACTTAGTATTCTGGACTGGAGAATCCCATGGACAGAGGATACTGACAGGCCACAGTCCATGGGGTGGCAAAGAGTCAGACACGACTGAATGACTTTCACTTTGCTCTACAGTGGCAGAGTTGAGTAATTGTGACCAAGACTATATGGTCTGCAAAAGGTAGCGTATTTACTACCTGGCCCTTTACAGAAAGCATTTACTGACCTTGGTTTTAGGAGGTAGGCTTGGAAGTGGTATCTGTCATTTTACCTACAGTCCACTGGCTAAAATTCCATCTAATTATCCCAAACTTGCTGCAAGGGAGGCTGGGAAATAGAGAAAAATATTAACATGCATGAATATTAGCAGTCATTCATGGTCCTTGCTACACAAATAGCTCAGGGGCATTATGAAGATGCAATAAAACCATGCTTGAAAATTATTTCTGGAGGCTCTTGCACACGGTAGCTCTTCCATCATGCCACCCAGGCCTCCCCAGTTCTCAAGAATGTACCAAGTAGCTGGATGCAGGATTGTATGGAAGGTCCTCTCCATAAAGAATAACTGGTTGTTCAGATTTTGGTAACTAGGATGTCAGCTGATACCTGGTTCCATTTGATTTGAATTTGGGGCTCTGGCTATTTCCATGTGGCTGACTGAAGCAGATATCAGAAAGAACTCAGGAATGCGCATTTGAGCCCTAAACCTAACCCCTTTCCCAGAGAGGTGTCTTTTCTGCTGGAGCAGCAGGGTCCCTGCCATGTGTCCACCAGCCCTCAGGACGTTGTTCAGTCTCACTGTGACCCGGCTGGATATTCAGCCCAGACTGACACAGCGATCCTAGCCTTGGCTTTGGGGGTAAAACCCCTTGTCTTAGGGCTCCATGACTCTGCCCTCTTCTCATTTACTTTTTGGGGTCCCCATTTGGTATTGCCTTCCTCCCCTTGAGGAGTACAATTCGCAATGCCAGTGTCTGGAAAAGGGCAAGACACAGGGTGAGACACAGGGTGAGGCATCGGGATGGCGAGTTTCTGCATCTGTGACCCAGGATCCTGGAGGTGATAACACGGATGACAGAGCGGGAGCAGGAGCTTCCCTGGCCCAGCACCTACGGGACACATTAGGGCTGGAGGAGGTGGGCTGTGAGGGAGGAGAGGAGAGAAAGCAGAGATGCAGAGGGAAGACACAAGAATTTGGGGACGGGGAAAGGGAAGAAGGAGAGGATGGAGGAGGGGAGGCAAAAGGCCCCAGAGGAAGGGGGAGGGGCAGGGCAGGTGGGAGGCAAGGGGCAGGGGAGCAAGTGTCCCTGGCTGGGGGGCGTTCAGGACAGGGTGACACGTGAGTGACACCCGGTGACTTAAGAGAGAAGAAGTTGGCGACCTGAAAGAGAGGGAGACAGAAAGCAGGGCTTTTCAATATGAGCATTCATGTCGCGGTGACAGCGGTCATTTATCACGCCCTGAATGGGAGTGCGAGCCCAGCACTGCCGTCAAAGGACTCTGGTTAAAGTTTTACCTGAGTGTGAAAGGGGTCGGGCCTAACAGCAGCTCTCGATGCTTCCGGGGGCTGCGGGGGTGGCCCCCGGGGGGCCTGTCTGTTTGGAGCAGAAAGACTCTGGCACCAGAAGAGGGGCCACGGGACAGGACGTATCCGGGTAGGGGACCCCTCCAGACATCCCAGCCATTGCAGGGAGGAATCCCCTGCTCCAGGCACTGAATGAAGCCCCTGTCCCAAATCAATCTCCTAAGCCTGCCAGGGGTGTGGGAGAGGGCAAGTGTGTATGCAGGGGCACTTTTGGGCAAGTCATGTCACTGCTACCCAGCTCAAGATTTTAGAAAAGGTATTATGTAGTACTTACCATGTGTTGGAGAAGGCAATGGCACCCCACTCTAGTACTCTTGCCTGGAAAATCCCATGAATACAGGAGCCTGGTAGGCTGCAGTCCATGGGGTCACTAAGAGTCGGACATGACTGAGCGACTTCATTTTCACTTTTCACTTTCATGCATTGGAGAAGGAAATGGCAACCCACTCCAGTGTTCTTGCCTAGAGAATCCCAGGGATGGGGGAGCCTGGTGGGCTGCCGTCTACGGGGTCGCACAGAGTCGGACATGACTGAAGCGACTTAGCAGCAGCAGCAGCAGCAACCAGGTGTAGGTCATATATATTATTTATTTATTTTTAGGAAAATATTTTATTTATTATTTACTTATTTGGCTGCCCCAGGTCTCATTTGTGGCAGGCAGAGTCTTTAGTTGTGGCATGTGGGATCTCATTCTCTGACCAGGGATCGAAACCAGGCCCCCTGCATTGGGAGCGTGGAGTCTTAGCCACTGGACCACCAGGGAAGTCTCTATTTTTGAATTAGTATAACATCCCTGTTTGCTGTTTGGAACTCAGCAGTTTCCTGGGACATGGACTTCCAGTGTTAAATTTGGGATGTGTGACTGTGCTTAGTCGCTCAGTCATGTCTGACTCTTTTCGACCCCGTGGACTATAGCCCACCAGGCTTCTTTGTCCATGGGCATTCTCCAGGCAAGAATACTGGAGCAGGTTGCCATGCCCTTCTCCAGGGGATCTTCCCAACCCAGGGATAGAACTCAGGTCTCCCACATTGCAGGCAGATTCTTTATTGTCTGAGCCACCAGGGAAGCCCCCANTCGACCCCGTGGACTATAGCCCACCAGGCTTCTTTGTCCATGGGCATTCTCCAGGCAAGAATACTGGAGCAGGTTGCCATGCCCTTCTCCAGGGGATCTTCCCAACCCAGGGATAGAACTCAGGTCTCCCACATTGCAGGCAGATTCTTTATTGTCTGAGCCACCAGGGAAGCCCCCAAATTTGGGACAGTCCTGGGAAAACAGGACAGTAGGTCACCCTCATATTAACTTGTTTGATTTCACAGTAGCACTTGGAAAGAAGCACAGAATTTACCTCCATTCACAAATCAGGAATCAGGCAAGGAGAGGAAATTGATGTTTCTGAGACCACAAAGCCAGGGACTGAGTGAACCTGGGTCTGGAGTGAAGTAGTCAGTCAGGTGTCCACACATGAGCTCCCAGCCCATCCACTTTGCTGCCTGGAGCCTGGAGCCTGGAGCCTGGAGGTGACGCCAGCCTAATACCGTGTTTTCCGAATGGAAAACAGGATCATGGGGGCTGAAGGGTTCTCTGGTCTTCAGGACAAAATGCTTGAGATGGGCTTGTCCCTCCCTGACTTTTTCATCTGGTCCACGGAGGTCAGCGGTGACAGAGCCCAACTGTCCCCAAGGTGTGCGCAGCGCTTTGAGGGTCTGGGGCCTTGGTGTTTATCCAGGAACATTGCTAACAACCCTTGAGGTCTTTGCCAAAACTCTCAGGCCTTCGAGGACCAGAGGAGGAAGTCATGGAGGAGACACATGTTGGGACTTGCAGCCCAGAATGGCAGATGAGCGAGGCCAGGGGAGGAAACAGGGTTCCTGGGTAGGGACCACTTTGGCCTGTTTTTCATCCTGGGATGTGGGACAGTTCTGTCGTCCCTGTGCCAGGCTCCTTCCAGAGCAAGGATGCTACTCAGCTCTGTGATTGAACCTGCTGCTGAGAAGCCATTTGGGAGCAAAGTAAAGTTTCCCCTTACTCTCCCACTTGAAACTTCTCTCGAGTGGATGGTGGTGATGGAGGCTTTCCATGCAACTTCTTTCTGGGTATCTCGTTCTTCCTAGCATTGTGGGCCAAGGTCTCAGTCCTGAGAAAAGAAAAGGAAGGTGATGTATGGGGGGAGAGGGTGTGGTGCTGGAGTAGCTCTTACTTCTGCTGAGAGAGCAGCCCAGCCAGGAGCCTGGAACCTCTTGCAGTTTCTCCCAAAGCCCAGCCACCAAGGCCAGCTGTCTCCGGCTTCCACCCCAAGCTGTGACTATTGTCTCCCTTGATCTTCTCCCAGCTCCTGCTGGAAGACCTGGCCCCTTGGTCCCTTCCAGCCCTGGGCCAGACCCCTCACGTCTCCGCAGGATGCTGGGACCTCACTGGGTTTGGTAATGATATTTGGAGAGCCCAAAGGCCACATTGTTAACATCCCAGAGCTGACCCATGAGTGTGGGTGATGGGAACACAGAGGTCTTGGGTGGCAGAGAGAAAGACCACCGGAAAGAAGTGTAAACGGCTTTGATGACCAGGAGATGGGGGATTCAGAGAAACTTGATGGAGGAGGCTGGAGGGGGAGGCCTCAATCAGGAGCCCGAGGCCAGTGATGCTCCCCTCTCCTTTCTCTCCCATAGCCTCATCCACTCAATAAGTGCAGAGCATGTTCACTGGCATCTATTGTGGGCTTCTTCTGTGTTGGACTCAGGGTATCCAGGAGAAAATAAGACACGGTACCTGCCCCATGGAGCTTATATTCCCTGGCAGGAGACAGACATGAATCAAGCAAGTTATATATTCTGGTTAGTATTAATGAAGTAGATACATGGGAGGCTGAGATAGTGAATGACAGGGGTGGTCTGGGAAGGCCTCTTGGAGGAGGTGACATGTAAGTGGAGCCTGCCAGTGAGGCGTGGGGGCGGGGTCCAGGCAGAGGAAACAGTCTGTGCCAAAGCCCAGAGCTCACAGTGTTTGAAGAACTAAAAGATGGCTTGAGAGGGTAGAGCCCAGGGAGTGGCATGTGGCCTGAGATGGAAGGGCAGATGGAGACCCGATCCTGTGGGGTCCCAAGGGCCGGGCTGAGCAGATGGTTGTTGAGTTGGATGGATTACTTTCCCAGGGCAAGGCTTGTGAGTTTATGGCTAGATCTGTGTTAGGATAAAACAGCAGGTGCTCAATAAGTGTGTTAGGTTATGAGTGAAGGCAGAACTGAGGGAAGAAATGGTGCGAGCATGGCCGTGTTGGTGGGTGGGGGCAGAGGCAGCCCTGGCAGCAGCTCAGTCCCCTGGGGGCAGCCTCTGCCCTTCCCCTCCCCCTACTCCATCCTCGTCCTTCTGCTTGTCTTCATTGTCACGGAGGAGCTCCCTGTGAGCAGTTTGCGTTTGCGCCTTGCACGGGGGACATTAAGTGAACGGAGTCCCTCTCAGTTTTTCATGTCATTAATTGGTGATCTTCAGACTCTGAAATAGCATTTTCCCTTGCCCATCCCTTATTTCATTATCCTCAGCTCAATACACTTCAGTGCCGCACAAGGCAGCCTGCTTGGATATATTAGGAATTATTTAAATGAGATGGGGATGTATGGGTAGTTAAAAGCGCAGTCTTCTATTCTGCTCTAATTATGTATCAAATTACGTTACAATTATTCCCAAATATAAACTTGCTGAGGACCTCAAAAGGGGGAGGTTCTGGGAGCATCAGGAGAGATGTGAAGTAGGGCCCACTGAGGGTGATGGCCCTGTGCCCCGAATGGGTTCTGTGTGTGCCTTTGTGTCTGTCTATTTCTCCGTGTCTCTATATTTGCAACTACTCTGCCGGGCTGTGTCCATTACCTCTTTCTTATTGGCTCAGGTCTTGGCAACCATGAGACAGCAGAAAGAAGTCTTGTTCAGCCTCTAGGCTGAGTGATCTGCTAAGACTCTGCCATTCCCCAGCCGTGTGATGTAGGACAAATCTTGTAACTTCTTGGAGCCTCAGTTTCCTCCCCTGGAAAGTGGAGGTGATGTTAGTAGTTATACCCTACAGGCCCCAGGACCTAGGAAGCTCTTGGCAAATGGGATGACTTACCACTGTTAGCTCACGCATTGGGTCATCAACTTCTCTAAGGGGAGGGCACCTCTGAGGCCGCCCTGCCCTCTGGCTCTCCCTCGCTGTGTCGAGCTGGTCAGGTTGAGTTAAGCCTGGGGAGTCCACGACTCAGGCCTCAAGCTCCAGCCCAGCCTGTCAGACCCGACAACACTGAGCGCCTATTCTGCATGGTCCTTTGCAGAGGCCTTTACACCTTTTCTCACTCGATCTAGGGAGGAAGGCATGGACTTGCCCAAGTCGTCTCAACCAAGATGTGGCAAAGGAATTCAGACCTGGGTCTGTCTCAGGCTCCTGGAGGTGATGGGCAGCCACTCGGTCTCCAGGCTAACAGGTGGATTTCCTCTGAGTTGTTTTCATTCATTTACTTTATGCAAGGAGAAAGCTTCCCTTGCAGCTCTTAGGGCCGGGATTCATCTTTATTAATAACTTATTAATAATTATTAAGCATCACAAGGCTACTGATGTTGTAGGGCTCTGAGCTGGGCTGGCTGTTTCCATTCCTCTTTTCCCGAGATGGTCACCTACAGCTACTCTTGTTTCCATCAGGGGGACCCCTTCTTCCCCATCTCTGGATATTAGGTGGGTGATGTGGTCCAGGTCTGTCCAGGCATTTTTCAGCTAAGACTTCCAAGCCTGCTGAGACCTTGTAATGGGTTGGATTGTAATCTCCCCAAAAGATGCTGGAGTCCTAATTTCCAGGACCTGGGAATGTGATCCTACTTGGAAATAAGATCTTTGTAGATCATCAAGTTAAAAAGAGGTCATTGGGGGTCGACCCTCATCCAGTATGACGGTGCCTTTTTATAAGGGGGAATTTGGACACTGAGACAGACATACACAGAGGGAGGATAAGAAATAGGGAGAAGACCAAGTGCAGCGGAAGGCAGAGAGGGAAGTGGTACGTCTCCAAGTCAAGGAACACCAGAGATTGTCAGCAGCCCAGCAGATGCAGGGGAGAAGCATCAAACAGATACTGCCTCACAGCCCTTGGAAGGAATGGGCCCCACCTAGACCTTAGTTGCTGTTTGGTTGCTCAGTCGTGTCCGACTCTTTGCAACCCCGTGGACTGTAGCCCACCAGGCACCTCTGTCCATGGGATTTCGTAGGCAAGAATATTGGAATGGGTTGCCATTTCCTTCTCCAGGGGATCTTCCTGACCCAGGGATTGAACCTNCCACCTAGACCTTAGTTGCTGTTTGGTTGCTCAGTCGTGTCCGACTCTTTGCAACCCCGTGGACTGTAGCCCACCAGGCACCTCTGTCCATGGGATTTCGTAGGCAAGAATATTGGAATGGGTTGCCATTTCCTTCTCCAGGGGATCTTCCTGACCCAGGGATTGAACCTGTGGATTGGCACGCAGATTCTTTACCATGGAGCCACCAGGGACCCATACCTTGATTATAGAATTTAAAACCATGGAATTTCTGCTGTTTAAGCTACTCAGCTTGTGGCAGACTTAGGTTATGAACCCAGGACTCACTAGTGGGATGCAGGCAGGACAGAGGGATTGGAGAGCTGCCGGGGTGGCCACCAGGAGCCTCCAAAGGATACTGGTGGCCAGGCAGGGGTTGGGGCAGGGAAGTGGGGGCAGGTCTGGCCCATCTCTGTGAATGGGTGAATGCAGTTATGTGGCAGCTGGTCCTGAAATAGAAATGAGATGCTTACCTGGCAAACAGCCACCTGAGGAGTTCTCTTTGAGTCTGGACCAGGAATTCAGCCCTTGGTTGAGGGGAAAGAGAGCAGACTCCAGTCTCTGGGGGAGGGAGGTGGTAGGACCTTCATCTTATGGTAGGCTTTGGAGCAGAGATGCCTGGGACTCACTGGCATCTATTTCTTCTGCTTGTCAAGAACTTAGCAATGGTCTCTGGGAATGAGGTCTGACTCTGTGCCCTCCGCCCCTTGGTTCTGACTAGTTCTTGCCAATGAGATGTAAGGATAAGTGACAGGAACTACCTGTGGGCAAAGGTAGTTAAGAGGCAGTGTGCCCTCTCTACATGCCCTCTCTTGTCTGCTGCCTGAAGGAAGGGACTCTGAGGATGGAACCTGAACATAAAAGGCACCTGGGTCCTGGAGTCCTTGCTTGTAGGATGGCTGCATTGGAGAAGATTCTGGAGTGGACTGCATCATCCATGCAGAAAGGTCTAGATGATACGTGAGTCTTGGCATAAGGGACATGCCTGGTTACTCTTCATGCTTATTTTCCTTCTAGGGTTCAGCTCCCCAACACGAGAGATAAGACCACCTCTCTTTCCCAAATAAGAAACCTTTTCCCATTGAGATCTCTCCTCTAAGTGTTCCTGAATCCCCCAAGAGAAGCCAGGGACCTTAAGCCTGACCTTGGGGTCTCTTTGATTTGTAAGATTGCCTGTTTTCTTTTTAATAGAAGTGTTTCTAATTAAGGTAACCAAAACCCATGAGCTGTTTTTAGATGCAACTTTTTTTTTTTTTTTTTTAGGGAGGGTAAGACAATTTGTGCTAATTAGATGTAAAAATCATTCCTGGGAAAATTATATAATTCACATGCAATTTGTAAAATAAACCTTTGCTGTTATTTGTGCTGCTGCTTTGCTGTGAAATAAGTAAGAAGCATAAACACGGGACTGGGCAGAAGGTGCTTCAGGGGAAAGAGGCCCAGTGGTTCCAGATCATGGGTGTAGCCTTCCAGGTGATACAACAGGTTCTCACTGTGGAGGCCAATTCTCCCCAGAAGCAGCCCAGGTAGGACCAGCTGACTCCAGCCAGGCCCCACTGGGGCTGGATTTCAGTCTCAGGATGATTTGAACATGGTTTTCTACCCGTCTCAGCTATGATATGATTCGTGAGTACTCAGGTTTGAGGAGTCTCTTGGGAGATGCTTCACTGCTACCCAGAGGCCTCTGGCCTGGATGCTGGCTTTCTTTTTTGTGGCTGTGCTGGGTTCTCATTGCTGCCGGGGGCTCTTCTTTAGTTGCAGCGAGCGTGGGCTTCTCTTTCGTTGTGGTGCCAGGGCTTCTCACTGCGGTGGCTTCTCTTGTTGCTGAGCACAGACTCTAGGCACACAGCTTTGGTAGCTGCAGCACGTGGGCTCAGCAGTTGTGGTTCCTGGGCTCTAGGGCAGAAGTTCACTAGTCGTGGCCCACGGGCTTAGCTGCTCCTCAGTATGTGGGATCTTCCCAGACCAGGGGTCAAACCCATGTCTCCTACACCGGTAGGTGGATTCTTTACCACTGAGCCATCAGGGAAGCCCCCGCGTGGTGTTTTGATTAGTGATTTGAATGAGGGCTCTTGATTGGTTGATCACCCTGGTAGATGGCATGAAACTGGGAGAGATATCGAATGGGTTGGAAGACAGGATTTGACAGTTTCTAGGCAGATAGGCAATGGCATTTCACTCCAGTACTCTTGCCTGGAAAATCCCAAGGATGGAGGAGCCTGGTAGCTGCAGTCCATGGGGTCGCTAAGAGTTGGACATGACTGAGTGACTTCACTTTGCTTTTGCACTTTCATGCATTGGAGAAGGAAATGGCAACCCACTCCAGTATTCTTGCCTGGAGAATCCCAGGNTGAAATAAGTAAGAAGCATAAACACGGGACTGGGCAGAAGGTGCTTCAGGGGAAAGAGGCCCAGTGGTTCCAGATCATGGGTGTAGCCTTCCAGGTGATACAACAGGTTCTCACTGTGGAGGCCAATTCTCCCCAGAAGCAGCCCAGGTAGGACCAGCTGACTCCAGCCAGGCCCCACTGGGGCTGGATTTCAGTCTCAGGATGATTTGAACATGGTTTTCTACCCGTCTCAGCTATGATATGATTCGTGAGTACTCAGGTTTGAGGAGTCTCTTGGGAGATGCTTCACTGCTACCCAGAGGCCTCTGGCCTGGATGCTGGCTTTCTTTTTTGTGGCTGTGCTGGGTTCTCATTGCTGCCGGGGGCTCTTCTTTAGTTGCAGCGAGCGTGGGCTTCTCTTTCGTTGTGGTGCCAGGGCTTCTCACTGCGGTGGCTTCTCTTGTTGCTGAGCACAGACTCTAGGCACACAGCTTTGGTAGCTGCAGCACGTGGGCTCAGCAGTTGTGGTTCCTGGGCTCTAGGGCAGAAGTTCACTAGTCGTGGCCCACGGGCTTAGCTGCTCCTCAGTATGTGGGATCTTCCCAGACCAGGGGTCAAACCCATGTCTCCTACACCGGTAGGTGGATTCTTTACCACTGAGCCATCAGGGAAGCCCCCGCGTGGTGTTTTGATTAGTGATTTGAATGAGGGCTCTTGATTGGTTGATCACCCTGGTAGATGGCATGAAACTGGGAGAGATATCGAATGGGTTGGAAGACAGGATTTGACAGTTTCTAGGCAGATAGGCAATGGCATTTCACTCCAGTACTCTTGCCTGGAAAATCCCAAGGATGGAGGAGCCTGGTAGCTGCAGTCCATGGGGTCGCTAAGAGTTGGACATGACTGAGTGACTTCACTTTGCTTTTGCACTTTCATGCATTGGAGAAGGAAATGGCAACCCACTCCAGTATTCTTGCCTGGAGAATCCCAGGGACAGGGGAGCCTGGTGGGCTGCCGTCTCTGGGGTCACACAGAGTCGGACACGACTGAAGCGACTTAGCAGCAGCAGCAGCAGCAGGTAGATAAGAGTTGTGTTCAAATCTAACAGGAGGAGATGTAATAGTTGTATCTACAAAACATACACCGTGGGGATAAGATTTAGAAGTCTACCTGTTGGCGTCCCATCAGGAGACAGAAACCACACTATGTATTTTAACAGGAAGTATTTTGTATAAAAAAAATCAGAAAACTGAAAGGGTGGAACTTCCCTGGTAGTCTAGTGGTTAAGGCTCCATGCTCTTAAGGCAGGGGGCCTGGGTTTGATCCCTGGTCAGGGAACTAGATCCCTCATGCCAAACTAAGAGTTTGCACGCCACAAGTAAAAGGCCTTGCAAGTGGCAACTAAGATCTGGTGCAACCAAATAAATAAGTAAAAATAAATAATAAAAACCAAGCAAACAAGACGTGTGGGGGGGTGGGATTCAGAACTGAAGCCATACGAGGAACACAAGATTGGAGGAACTAGAGCCCACAGAGGGATAAATGCTATTTTCATTCCTCAGGCTGCAAGTGGCAAACAGAGCCAACTTGGTTTCGATGGTTCCAGGTGGGTAACGATAAGCTCCAGAAAGGCAGGTTCCAGCTTGGCATAAAGAAGACTGTTTTCCTTAAAAGAGAAAAATAAAACATTTTTTTTCTTCTGATCATAGAGCAATGGTTGCACATTATGGAGGACTTAGAACGTGCAGATTACGGAGAGGTCAGTTAGGGTGCAGGGAGAGACATCATCTTTGAGAGTCTGGGTTGAAATGAGCTGACCCCTTCATTCCATAAAGGGAGGGTGTGCCAAGCACTTGCTAAAAGTTCTGCTTTCCCACTGTGCATCTCTAGTCTCCAAGCCTCCCCTGATTCTTAACTCTTTGACCACACTGCCCTGAGACTCAGTTTTCCCCTTGGGTCAGGCCCTCCAAGCTTCAGCCTCTAGCCTTTGTGCTTTCAAGGCATTCCTCCAAAGCCAGATTCTTTCCTCAGAAGAATTATGGCACCATCTCTTAAGATAATCATATTTTTCCACCTTGCTGCATACAAAAGCATTTAAAGAAGCAAATAAAAATCATTTGTAATTATACCTCCCAAAGATGACCACTATTCACATTTTGGCCTTTTTCCCCCTGTGCAAATATATTCATATTTTAAGAAAACTGGGGCTTAGTAAATATATAATTTTATATCCTGCCTCTCCTTAACCCCTTCACTTAACACATGAGTATTTTCCAAAGACCAGTATGTGTTTTTAAAAATATCTTTTTACCATAGTGACCTAATATTCAGTTTGTTGTCTGTATCATAACTTATTATGGGCTATTTCACTTATAACTGATTTTTTTTTCTCCCATGACCAGTTTTCTTGTTGATATCTCTGTTCATAAATCTTTGTGCACATCTTCAGTCATTTCCTCAGGATAGAAGCGCATAGAAGGATTGGCTCAAGTAATATATTAAACCACCTTTTATTATGGAAAAATTTCAAATTACTCAAGAGAGAATGTATAGCTTCAACCATTACCAGCATTCTGATAATCTTGTTTTATCTATCCCTTCCCATTTTTTTTTTTTTTTGTGGTTGGAATATTTTAAAACAAGTCCCAGATGTTATATCATTCCCCCTGTAAAAGTTGTTTTACTTCTCAAGTAGGTCAAATAACTTCTTGAAGCATAACCAGAAGGCCTTTCGCACACCCAAAATTATGAACAAAAATTCCTAAGTAGCAACTAATATCTGGTAAGGTCCAAATTTCTCCAATGATCTCAAAAACATCTCTCACAGTCGATTTGCTTGAATCAGGATTCAAACAAAAGCCCACATTTTGTATTTGGTTGATGCATCTTGTAAATTTCTCTGAATCGACACCATCTCTTCCTCCTTCTGAAATTCTGCTCTTTGTTTACTTAAAGAATCTGCTATAAAGAATTTTACGGTTCTTGATACCTAATAGAGACCGATTTCCTGGAGGGTCGTGATGACTTACACCTCCACCAGGGAAGAGAGACGTGAGAAAGAACATTTCCCATTCTCAGCATTGAATATCATTAAAATTTTAAAAAATCGATTTGATAGGTGAAAGATGGCACCTTATGGCTGCTTTAACTTGCAGTTCTTTGATAATGAGCTTGATTGAACAATTTTCCATATGCATATTAGCTGTTTGTATTTCTTCTTTGGTGAATTATCTCTTTTGACCTTTGCCCCTTTTAAAAGGGATATTGATTATCAAGCTTGAGTATATAGCATAGAGAAATTTAAGATTTTTATGTAGTCACATTGGTGATCTTTTCCTTTGTGAATTCTTTAATTGTTTTAAAGCTTGGAAAATCCTTTCTCTACCCCCAAATTCCATTTGCTTACACTTTTTTTTTTCTCCTAGTGTTCTTTTTTGATTTTTTTACTGAGTTTTAAAATCCATCTGAGATCTCGTATGTAGACCGTTGATCGAGTACCATAATCCTTCACTTAGTTTGTGATATGCTTTTATGAGGCTCTAGTTTCATTTATGGGCTTCCCTGGTGGCTCAGTGGTAAAGAATTTGCCTGCTAATGCAGAAGATGGGGGTTTGAGCCTTGGGTGGGGAAGATCCCCTGGAGAAAGAAATGACAACCCACTCCAGTATTATTGCCTGGAGAATCCCATGGACAGAGGAGCCTGGCAGGCTCCAGTCCATGGGGTTGCAGAGTCAGACATGACTTAGTGACTGAATACTACCACCACCCACAACAACAACAACATTTCATTCGTACACACACACACACGCACACGTTTGTCTGTTCAAGAACTTGTGCAGTCAGCAGTTTTCTGGCCCCTGAGTGGTAGTGAGTGCCCCATTGTGGGAGGTATTCAAGCAGGGAATCTGTCAAACACAAGACCAGGTTGAGACCTGTGCCTGACATTCTGAAGGTTTCTGGTTTCCCTTTCCTGGGAGGACCAGTGTGCCCTCACTCAGCTCCAGGAGGCAATGATGATGTCCCTTCCTTCTCTTCTTTTTCCTGTTCTTCCTGCCTACTGGGTGGACCTTCAGACACTGTTTCTGTTCATGCTCGTGGCTGGGGTGTGGAGTCCGGACCTCACCAGAGAGGCGTGGCCTGGAGGGCCTGAGGGTCCCTCAGCTGGGTTATGCTCTGGTCACTCTGGGGACCCACAGGGTGACTGGGATCTGGGCTCAGCTCCGAGAAGAATCAAGACTTGTCCTCTTCCTCAGATGTACTTTGTCCTCAGCATTTCCTCCAATTTACCAATTACAGCCAACTGTATTGTTTGCCTCCTCACTAGCAAGTAAGCCCCAAGGACAGACGTCTTGTATTTCCATGTCTGGCACATGGCAGGCACCTAGGAGTTGAAGGGAAGGATGAATGAATGGTCCTTTGGAGCCTGTGGATCAGGGCTACAGTGCCTTCATAAGCTAAGCCCAAACCAGAGACAATCATCTGAGCAGAACAAATACTCTTTTGGGGACAAAGGGACAGAACAGCTGACATGGAGATCCATCCTGGAAAATCCAGTGCAGCTGGTTGTCACAGGGAGGGCTGGGTCTCCTGAGTCTCAGGTCCGTGTGGAGCTGTGAAAGTCCCCCGTTTTGACCCTGAGCTGACACCTGACCTCTAGAGCTGATTATTTCTTCTCTCCACCAGCAACATTCCCGACAAAATGGGGTCGGGAGACATTTGCATCCAAACCACCAGGCTCTTTAAATGCTGGGGCCCGGAGGCCCGATGGGTTTATTAGATTATCATTGCGGAAGTTAATAAAGAATTAATTTCTCTTCATGTGACATCCAAAGGCAGTTATTTCAGGAGCCTGTCCATTTACACAAAGCCAAGTATTTGTCAAGTGTCAGAGGCAATTCCCAGGTCCCAGCCCCCCCTTAATAATTCTGGATTAGGGACAGCCTGAAATGACATTACACAAATTTTCTTTTGAGATGCATTGAGCTCTGGGGACCACTCAGGAATTTCAGGTTCCTGAAGGTTATACTGTCAGCAAAAGGGCGGGGGTTGGTGGGGAGCTGGAGTCGCTGCGGCTTTGCAGCTGGGCCAGCTCTGGAATGGGGAGGGGAGGAGAAGGGGGAGGGAGCCCTGGACGGCCATTAGTCTGTGGGGGCCCATCTGCCTCCCGAAAACAACTTACTTACGGCCATTTGTAGCGCGAACCTCATGCCCAGCTTGATGGGTTTTCCTTGTTCTTTGACTCAGGCCCAGGGAGGGGGCGCGGCCTGGTGGGGATGGCAGGGCTGACTGCGTCCCCCTGGTAATATATTAAGGAAGGTCAGGGCAACATCAATCCCTGTCTGGGGGTTAAGTGCTGGGAAGTGGGGAACACTGCAGGACAGGACTCTCTCCTAGACCCTAAAAGCAAGTCGTGGAACTGTCACTTCAGGGTGGTTGGAGCACAGGTCTCGGGGGCTGGGCTGGTGGGAGGGTGTCCTGAGCTGAGTCCAGGCTGGGCCCCCTGGAGCGGCAAGAGGAGGCCTGTGTGGAATAGCCCAGCCCTCGCACTGGAACTCCAGATGTGGGCATTTGGCCACGTCCTAGACACCATCCCACACGTGTCCCAGACTGAACCTCGTGCCTCCAGCTCGTCTCCCCTCACATACCTGACACTCCACCGGGTGGGGCTTCTTCCTTGTTCTCCAAGGGAACCAGCCCCTTTCAGACTTCCTTGCTGTCTTCTCTTTCCTCGGCATGTCTGCCCCTTCTGGCCAAGTTTGTTGTTCAAGGTCCAGCCCGGGTGTCGCTTCCTCTGTGAAGCCCTTCCTGACTGCTTTGGGAAGAGTCCATCTCCTGCCGTGGTCGCAGTTGCCTATACAGAACCTTTGTGCCCACAAAGGACCTCCACTCACCATGCCCCATCTGTGCTCATGTCTTTTGTTCAGTGGAAAGTGTCTGTATGTGAAACAGAAAAAGGTGCCCTTCCCCTGTCCCCACTCCTCACCACAGCCATAGTCCTCACAAGGGCTTAGAGCCTGGTCAGAGGACTGTGGGCTGAATTTCAACCCCAAGATCTCCTTAGCTGCCTATTTTGGGGTACGGTACAACCTGGACAACGGGACATGGCAGCCCTTCTCCTTCAGCTGAGGTCCTACAACCCTTTGTGCAGAATTGTGTGACTATGTCTATTTGTTTCCGATTGCAGCTGAACCAAATGACCAAACTAAGTAGCTTAAAATAGCACGTGTCTATTATCTTACAATCCTGAAGGTCTGAAGTTTGAAATAGGTTTTACTGGGCTAAAAATCAAGGTGCCGGCAAGGATGTGTTCCTTCTGGAGGATGTAGGAGGAAACTTGGTTTTCTGGCCTTTTTCCAGCTTCTGGAATCCACTTGCATTCTTCAGCTCACGGTCCCCCATCTTCAAAGCCAGCAGCAAACCATCCTCATCTCTTTCTCTGGCTCTACACTCTGCTTCCATCATACATCTTTTTTTTTTTTTTGGTCTGACTCCTGTCTCCCTCTTTGGCCCACTTGGATAATCAGGGGTAATATCCTCATCTTAACATCCTCCATTTAATCTCATTTGCAAAGCCCCTTTGACCATGTCAGGTAACGTAGCCTCTGGTTCCAGGGCTTATGGCATGGACATCTTTGGGGGCCATTATCTGCCTATGATACCATGTAATTTCCTTATATCAAAATAATTTCTTCCTCTAACTGTCAAGTCTCTGAGAGGAGAATCACAGTTGTGTTCACTGCTCTTTATAGGGGACTGGAACACAAAAGTAGGAAGTCAAGAAACACCTGGAATAACAGGCAAATTTGGCCTGGGAATACGGAATGAAGCAGGGCAAAGACTAATTGAGTTTTGCCAAGAAAATGCACTGGTCATAGCAAACNGAAGGGGACGACTGAGGATGAGATGGCTGGATGGCATCACTGACTCGATGGATGTGAGTCTGAGTGAATTCCGGGATTTGGTGATGGACAGGGAGGCCTGGCGTGCTGCGATTCATGGGGTCGCAAAGAGTCGGACATGACTGAGCGGCTGAACTGAACTGAACTGAACAAGCTCAGCACAGAATAAGTGTTCAAAGAATGTTTGTTGATCAAATACATAAGGGTGTGGGCACACAGGCCCTCCTCCAGGAGACAGAGTTGGTAGATAGGTGGCACTTGCCCACAGATTGTCTCAGAAGGTTGCTTGCTGCCCTGCATGGTTTACTTCCCTGGGGCAGTTTTGCCTCCAGAGGATACTTCTCAATATCTGAAGACATTTTTGTTTCCCAGAGATGCTGTTAAACATCCTTCAATGCACAAGGACATTAACAACTCATCCGGCCCCAGGGTCTACAGGGATGAGTTTGAGCCGTCCGGTGTATACCAGGACTGCATGGCTGGAAAGCCCAGAAGGCGGCTATGGCTGGGGCCTATGGTAGACGTGTCAATGTGGCACGTACCTTATTCCTCAAAGGGCTGGGTTTATCTGGCTCCAATCAGAAGATGAGAAAGTAATCACTGTAGGCCACTTGCTTAGGCTTACAGCTAGTACCTGATGGGGTCAGGTTTTGAAATCAGGTCCCCCTGCCCCAGGCAGTGGGCAGATGGGAAAAATGACATGGGCCGGGGCGGTGGCCCCCTCCACACACACTGACCTGCCTGGCTTTCCTGCTCCCTCTCTGATCACTCCTCTGCTTCCCTGACCATGCTGCCTCTACTAAAGCCGTCTGCATTGTACCATGTATCCCCAGATCCCGTGTGATCCCACCTCTCCCTTTTCTGCTCTACCTTGGTGACCTCATTTACCTTCTCTGTGGGACAGCTCTTAAAACTTTGTGTTAGGAGAATCCTCTTACCTGGGTGCTGGGCCCTCCCTTTGGGCTGTTTTGTGGACCTACCGGCTCTTGCTATCAGCACAACCCCACTCTGATCCTACCACTGTTCAAATACCTTCAGTGGTACCTATGAGCATCACTAAGCCCAGCATTCAGGCCCTGCTCTGGCCAAGCCGAAAAGCTCAGTTTCTCAAGCCCACCTTGCACTTCCTCACTCTCTTGGTTTTGCCCAAGCTCTGTCCCCCCACCCCAAACACCCCTCTGGTTCCTTATCTTCATTCTGGTGTCCTCCAGAGTGGAATAGATTTGCATCAGATCTGCAGGTCATCCTGTGGTTTGGGAGAAGTAGGAAGTTGATTTAATAACTAATTATTTTGTTTATTTGGTCTGCCCATGTTTATAGACCACTACTATGTCACAGGCACAGGGCTGGATTTGGGGCATGTGAAAGTAGGTGAGAAAATTGTGTTAGTTGTCATAAAGCTTGCGGCCTCCAGGGCAGACAGATATGGAGCAGCTACTTTTATAATCCATTAAATAGTTTCGGTTGTGGTTGGAGTGCTGAGAGGACTTTCAGGGGGTGCCAGGTCCGCCAAGTTTCCTTGAGGAGGTGACATTTGGGTCCAGGATCTGCTGGTCATTGTCTAGACTGAACAGCGACTTGAGTTGCCAGAGGCTGGACTACTAAAGGAGCAGTCGCGTTGCTGTAGAGGGCGGCGTGGCTGGGCAGGTATAAATCAAAAAGACCTCTGCCAGGCCCCCTGGGCTCTGTGGAAAGGTTATCCCGAGCTGTGGTTCCTGGCTGGGCTTGCTCAGATGCCATTAATCCAGCTTCCAGGAAAGACATCAGGCTGGGTGGGGGCTGGGAGATGTGAAGGTGGGGGTCGACCAGATGGATGAAGAGCCCAGCGACACCATGATGCCCAATGTTGCCGTGCCTGTGTGACTTCTTACCAGCAGAAGCACCTGGCGACTCGGGCTTCTGATTGCTCATGCTTCAAAGCACCCGCTCTCATTTGTGACTGAGCAATTGCTTGTCTGATGCAGTGATGCCTGCCCTCCCCCGCCACGTGTGAACTCACTGGGCTGACTCCAGAAGCTCCCTGGACCCCTGAACCTTGCGCTGAGCCTGGTGGGTGCTCCATACACACCTGCTAAGTGAGTCCACATCACTGGGCTTGCCTCTTTCCTCAACCCAAAGGAGACTGTTATGGGCTGAATTGTGTGTCCCCTGAACTTTGTTTGTTGACGTTCTAATTTCAGTAGATCAGAGTTGATTAAGTTAAAATAAAGTCATAAGGGTGGGGGCTTCTCTGATGGCTCAATGGTAAAGAATCTGCCTGCCAATGCAGGGGATGAGAGTTCGATCCCTGGGTTGGGAAGATCTGGAGAAGGAAATGGTAACCCATTCTAGTTTTCTTGCCTGGGAAATCCCATTGACAGAGGAGCCTGGCAGGCTACAGTCCTTGGGGTCGCGAAGAGCTGGACATGGCTGAACACAAACACACACTCCCCAGCCTTCTTCGCACCAGGTTCCAGTCTTGTAGAAGGTGATTTTCCCATGGGCTCAGAGGGTAGGAGTGTGGTTTTGGGATGATCCAAGCACATTACATTCACTATGCCCTGCATTTCCATTCTTATTGCATTGACTCCACCTCAGAGCATCAGGTACGGGGTCCTGGAGGTTGGGGACCCCGGTTTAAGCCACTTCGTTTGCAGTGCTTCATGAGGGCAGCTCTGGCAAACTCATCCCGTGCCCTCTCTGGGAATCCCATGTCCAGGGCTGGGCCTCTGCCTGGAGCAGGATGGTGGGGGCCATCTGGGCGATGGAGGGCAGAAGGAAGGTCTTATTCCTTCTGCCAAGCTTACCCCTGGCCTGAGGCCCGGTGGCCCAGGCCAAGTAGAGAAAGGCAGCGCCACAGTTCTCGCCCACTCCTGGAGACTCGATTTGCACATCAAAGGGCCTATTCCTGGCAGGTCCTTCACAGGGGGCCCAAGTGAAGATTCATTGTCCAGGCCCCTTGTAGGCCTTGCTTGGCTGGATTTTGGGAGTCTCTGAGGTAGCCGGAAGGGAAGTTCAGTTAACAGACAGGAGCCAGGTGCATCTGAAAGGGGCTCCTTTTCTCCCTGCATGGTGGCTGCAGCCCCCACAGACAGACATCATGGACCAGATTAACCTTTAACCAGGCAGCTCCAGGCCTCAGCTGCTGGGCCTGGGGCTCCTGCTGACCGGTGAGCAGGCCAGCTTTTCTGCTCTTGTCTCCGGGCGAACCGGAGTCCCTGATGAATGGTCCGCACACCCCCCCGCCCCGGCCCTGCCACCATGTTGAGTGCTGGTGTCCCCAGCCAAGATGAATGGGCCCCACTAATGAGCAGGAGGCGGCAGCTCGGTGACCCCTGACCCCACGCACTCGGAGCCAGCGGCCTGGGGAATGGCTGCCCCCAGCCTGCTTAATGTGTCGGGCTGGCCTCTGAAAGGAAAACACATTTATTGCTACTTAGAGAAAATTGATCTAATTGGGCTGGAAGCATTCTGCTGATGGAACATGGAATTTTTATTAGGAGGGTGACTCAAGTTCAGCCAAGGTATCCTCGCTGGGGGTTGTGGGGAGGAGGCAAGACAGTGTTTCTAGGGATTTCACCTCCAAATCTCTTTCCAGCTGATGTCCCATGTCTAGGGAGGTCTGGGTTTGAATTCAGACTGTGCTGTTTACAGCCTACATCCTAGAAAACTGGCAGCTTCTCCTAGGCCTGATGCCTTCATTGTAAAATGGAAAAAAAAAATTATAGCATTCTTGCAGTCTTGTTGTGAGAGGGAAATGAGATTATGCATGCATCAGGGCCACGGGACTGCCCTTAGCAGGAGCCTGGATCCAGCGGGGCCTGTGTGAGCCAAGACTACACGTGGTTCCAGTCCCTTTGGCCAAATCCCCTGCAATTCAGTAATGAACCAGCCAAATCCTTGTTGGCTGCGATTGAGGTGACTCATCTGAAAGCTATTTTTAGACTGAGCTCTATCCTTGAAATGTGGGGGACACACCTGCTGATAGCCTCAGAACCACTCTTTAGCTTCTCCACCAGCTCTTACTGCAGTCAAGTCTGTTTAACATCTCCTAAACGATCCTCAACTTCCCTTGACTCATTTCTGCTTTTCTGGCCTCAATGCAGGGTGTCAAGACCACTGATTGCACTGACCAAAGGTCTCTCTCTCCATCTCCTCTCTGGCCTCTCAGCTTGTTCCACCCTGGTCCACACTCACTCTCCAAACCAGCCCACCCTCCACATGAGCTCGCCATAAACACCTGTAGCTTCTCTGTAGATGGATCTTTCTAGAATACATTTCGATCTGTTCACTCCCCAGCTTAAAACCCTTCTGTAGCCCCATTACTTAGAGTCAAGTCTAAATGCCTTACGTAGCCTGAACTCTGGGTTCATCCACAGGGTGACCATATCTAACCTAGAATCATCTAAATCCAGGCAATTTTATCCAGGGCAAATAGTAAATTTTATGGGGTACCTGGTACACAGGCATAAATCCAAACTGTCCTTGACAAACTGGGATGTATGGTCACTCTATCTATCATGACCTGGTCCCCACTGCATCTCTAACCACTTACTGTCGGGCCTCTGGTGCTTCCGGCAAAGCCCCCAATACCTATACCTTAGCACACCGTGCTCCATCCACCAGGAATGTATGCCCTCTCTCCCCACTTTAGCCTGTGTTCTTAAAGCCCTGGCTTTGACATCATTTCCACAGTTCTTCCTGACTCTCATTGACACTGAGAGCTGTTTCTTTGTGTATTGGTCATCTACTGCTGCATAACAAATACCCCCAACCAGTCACAGGAGTTTGAAACAGCAAATACATTGTGTGACAGTTCTTGTAGATCTGGAATTTGGGAGCACCTTAACTGGGTGGTTGAGGCTTAGGATCCCTCAAGAGGTTGTGTCAAGATGTTGGAAGGGACTGGGGTGGTGGTGGTCTGCTTTCAAGATGATTTCCTCACATGATGGTGCTGCCTCTGGAGCTCTGGATCACACCCTCACGCTAGAAGTTTCCCAGCAATTTAGTTCCCCCTGTGCTAGACCCTTGGAAATACTGATCGGATCCAGCTAGAGGTGGGGATAGGGGAGGAAAAACAAATTCCTAATGTTAATAAATCAATCTGATTTCATTTCCCAGCTTTGTGATTTCTAATGAATTTTATGGTGCCCTTCAGGGACTCCATATCAGAAGGCACCTCATTAACAAATTCTCTGGAATAGATCCACCTTTAGCCACCAGGAGTCCAGACTTGGCTCTCAGGGAAGGCCTAAAGCTTGGTATGTGATGGCTGTGGCGACAGGTCCAGAAAGAAACCTTGCTTGGGATCTTGGGTCCCTGAGAAGCTTGAGCTTGTTTTCTTAGGATCCTCATTGTGATCTGTGATGCTGTGTTAATGGCTGTAAAGGATGTGAGAATTGACTTCATCTGGCTTGCTAGTGGCCACTCTTCTTGGGTGATCAGGCTCCCTTTGGGCTTCCCAGGTGGCGCAGGGATAAAAATTTGCCTACCAATCTAGGAGACGCAGGTTCCATCTCTGGGTTGGGAAGATCCTCTGGAGTAGGAAATGGTCACACACTCCAGAATTCTTTGCCTGGAAAATTCTGTGGAGAGAGGAGCCTGGTGGCCTACAGTCCATGGGATTTCAAAGAGTTGGATATGACTGAGCTTGCACACAGGACTTCCTTTATTCTCAATTATTGACCTAATATATGGTCAGAGGATAGAGTTAGTACTTGCCTTCAATTCCTAGGTGTGAACAGTTCCTCCATTCTTCCTCCCTTCTCCTCTTCCCTTTCTCCATTTGTACTATCCATATCTGTCCATCCATCGATCCATGTATGCATCTATACCTGTCCATTCACCATGCATCCATCCATCCATATCGATCCATCCATCTGTCCGTATCAATCCATCCATTCATATCCAATGAGTTCTTTTTCAATTTTCCAAGTTGTACTCTTCCATCCCAGTGCTCAGTCTCCCTCACCCTGCCCTGCTTCTCCCCAAACATAATACTTTATCCCCTCCCAATATCCCATTTATTTATTTATTATGCTCCTTGTTGAGTGTAGAATATAAGCTCTGTAAAGAGAGGTCCCTTTATTTTGTTCACCTAGCGAAGTTCCAGTATGACATAGACATTTGTTAAATCTTTGTCAATAAGTGAACATTTATTTAGCACCTACTGTATCCTGGACACCATAGGCATTGGACTAGGGACCAGGAAAATAGCAGAGAATAAGCAGGAGAGGCTTCTGCCTTCATAGGGCTCCCTATGAGTCTAATGAGTGAGATGGGAATGGACTTAACACAGAAATAAAGACAGTTCTTGATCATAATCACTAGTATAAAGGAGGAAAAAGGAAGAGGTGTGATGGTGAAGTCAGGGGAGACCTATCTTAGTTAGGGGTGCATCCATTTCCTGGAGCTGTTATAACAAAGTGCCACAAACTATGTGAGCAAAAACGACAGAGATTTATTCTCTCACAGTTCTAGAAGCTAGAAGTCTGAAGGCAAGGGTCCACATGCTCTCTCTTCTAGCTTTTGGTGGCCTCGGGCCTTCTTTGCCTCGTGGCCATGTAACGCCACCATCCTTGCATGGGATTCTCCTTTCTGGGGCCAGATATTCCTCTTCTAATTATAAGAAGTCGTTGGTGGAGGGCCCACCCTAATCCAGTGTGATCCATCCTAATGTGATTACATCTTCAAAGACCCTATTTCCAAATAAGGTCACATTCACAGATCCCAGGGCTTAAAACTTGAATTTATCTTCTGCAGGGGGACATAATTCAACTCACAATAGGGGGTCAGAGAAGCTCTCTGACATTTCAGCTGATATTGAAACTGGAGAGTGGCTGGCCAAGGAAAAGGGGATTATGACTGGAGGAAGAGGTCAGATTTATGTTACCAGAGGCGGCAGGTGAGGGATGGGAGACTGGATAAAAATAGTTAAAAGGTATAAACTTGCAGCTCTGAGATAAATAAGTACCGGGGATAGAATGCACAACACGATACATGCATTTAACACTGCTGTATGCTACGTAAAGTGGTAAGAGGGTAAATCCTGAGGTCTGTGAGAAAGAAAAAAATTCTATTTCTTTAATTTTGTATCCATATGAGATGGTGGATATTCACTAAACTTACTGTGGTTATCATTTTATGACGCATGTAAGGCAAATCTTGAGGCTTTACCCCTTAAGCTTGCCCAGTTCCTGTGGGCTCAGTTGCTCACTCGTGTCCAGCTCTCGGGGACTCCACGGACTGTAGCCTGCTGCGTTCCTCTGTTCATGGAATTTTCCAGACAGGAGTGCTGGAGTAGGTTGCCATTTCCTCCTCCAGGGGCTTTTCCGGACCCAGGGATCAAACCCGCATTTCTTGAGTCTCCTGCATTGGGATGCAGGAGACGGGTTCTTTACCACTGAGCCACTTTTCTTTCTAAACTTGTCCAGTGTTGTATGTCAATTATATCTCAGCAAACCTGGAAGGGAAAGAAGAGGGAAGCAAGAGTGCTCAGGGGGGAGTTCCTACAGAAGCCCAGCCCAGGAGTGGAAGAAGTGGAGCATCGCTGAGTTCCCAGCAGGGAGCTCAGCCTCTCAGCCCAGACCCTGGCCTGACCAGGGAAGGGGTGAGGGGTAGACGGGTCTGAATAGACCCCCAGCCTGGCACAGTACCAGCAGCAGCGATGGGCTGAATCATCACGACGGACTCAAGTGCATCTCGCTCTTGTTCCTCCCCTGCTTCCTACTCCCCTATGGCTACCCAGTTCCCTCAGGACAAAACCCGAAGTGACCTCTTTTCTTCTTCCTCAGCCTGCAGAGGTGGGAAGAAGGAGTGAGAAGGGTCCCCTCATCACGAGTAGCTTTGGGCAAGCCACCTTATCCCTCGGTGACTCAGTTTCCTCATCTGTAAAGTGGAAGGGAACAGCTTCTGCTCTAGGTTGTTTTGAGAATTGAAGGAGATCCTGGAGGTAAAGCGCTGAGCCTGGCTGGCCTTTAGTGGGCTCCTCTTCCCTTTCCCCACCAGGTCCTGAGACTCCTGTAGCCAGCCTCCCCTGGGTGGGCATAGCAACCCAAAGCAGAAGGCCTGACACCTGGGAGCACGTCTGTGGTCAATGTTCTGGGGATGGAAAATCCAGGTGTCTGTCCCCTCCTGCCCCCATCATGCCTTGATGCTTGGAAAACGCCTTTCATTTCTTTCAGGGCCCCTCCTCACATGGGGATCACGGACACCCAAGTACAACACAGGTAATCAGAAATCACCAGGAAAAAAAAAAAAAAAAAAACAGAGGAAGAAGGAACGCTGGGAAATCAACACTAATGATTGACAAGCTATCATCCAGGGTTGGACCCTGGTAGTCAGGATGCGCCTTGGTGAGGAGCTCGATGCTTCCATGAAGGGGAGACCTGAGATGGGCGCCACTTTGTCTTTGGGTTGGCATCACTTGGGCTGGCTTGCTAGGCTGGAGGTGATGAGAGTGAGAGCTGAGTACCTTGTGCTGCATTTAGTGTCTCAGCATTGTGCCCCCAACCAACCTGGAGCTCCTGGGGGTGCAGGAGTCAGATTTTTGAGGGCCTCACTGCATCCCCAGCCCCAAGCATGGGACCTGGCCCTGAGCAGGTGGGTGCTCCCTGAATGAATACCTATATGCCTGAGCCTTGCACCCCACACTCTCTGATTAGACCCCATGTGGCCAAGGCATTGCAGTAGTTCAAGTCCCTATAGAAGCAGCCCTCGAAATGAAGATGTGAGGGCAGGCAGTCTGTTTGGGAGGTGACCCCAGATGTACTTGTCAGAGAGAGAGGATGCAAGAACAGAGAGAAGGAAATGCATGTCTTCCTGGGCAGGTCACCTCTGTGGGCAGCGGGAGCCCAGTCCTACTGGAGACTTTGGGAGACAGCGCAGCATGTGCACGTCGGCCTAGCCCACCCAAGGAGTGAGACAGCTGGGGCTTTTGTGCACCTACTCACGCAGTTCCCATTCAAGGTCTGCTTCAGGGTGTTATGTTTATTCCTCCTGCAGAGGGGCTGGTGGTTCGGGGAGTGGCTGCAGGTGGTCGAGGAATCAGGAGTGCACGTGGAGAGATGAGCAGGGGGCCAGCAAGGATCATAGGCCTCAGGGGCCCCTGACTCACTCACAAGTCTTTGGATTAAGGGCACTGAGTTTTGCCTGACCATGTCCCAGCCCCCATCAGCCATTGAGAGTGGCTGATGAAGGAGAACTTCCTGGGGTTCACCTGAATCTCAGTTCCCAGAGTCCTGGCTCAGGTCCTCATCAGGATCCCATCCTAGCCTGTGTCTGTCCCCATAACCCTGGCCAGAGGGGCAGGGGCAAGGAGGCGCAAGAGCACCCAGGTGCCAGGCTGGTGGACTTCGACTCTCCCCAGACCAGAGCTGACTCGAGTGCTGACATGGGGATGAAAAATGAGCAACCTTGCTTGCATTAAATATTTAATATTCTCTCCCTGGGAGGTGTCAGGAAAAGGACCCTATAATAAATACCACGTGGGACAATCCCATCACTGAGCTCTCAGTTAATGGCCTCGTTTGCTCTGACAGAAGCATTAATGATGTCGGGTCTATGGCCTGTTTCGGGTGTGTGTCCCCCTCCAGCTTCAGATCATGGAGGGCAGGGGACCAGCTGGAGAAGAGGGTCCTCCAGGTTGCCAGTTTTTATGTTAATACTTGCAGAATTAGTGGAATTATGGTTGGGCAGGAGAGAGCTTCATGTAACAAACACACAATGCTTGGTATCAATCAGGTCCTGTTTTAAGTGTTCAGTTCAGTTGCTCAGTGGTGCCCGGCTCTTTGTGACACCATGGACTGCAGCATGCTGGGCTTCCCTGTCCATCACCAACTCCCGGAGCTTGCTCAAACTCACGTCCATAGAGTTGGTGATGCCATGCAACCGTCTCATCTTCTGTCATCCCCTTCTCTTCCTGCCTTCAGTCTTTCTCAGCATCAGGGTCTCTAAATGTTCCGTGGATATCAGGTATTCAGACTTCNTACAGAGTTGGACACAACTTAGCGATGGAGAAGGCTCACACGCACTACTGTATTATGATAATGATTTCCATTTTAAAGGTTGGGAAATTGAGACCCAGAAAGTCTGCTGAGCAATTCATTCAAAGTCACATGGCTAGTGGATTCCTCTACCCATGTGACTTTGAATGAACTGTGGTCCAGAGGTTAAGAGTCTGCCTGCCAGTGCAAGGGATGTGGGGCCAATCCCTTGTCCAGGAAGATTCCACATGCTGAGGAGCAACTAAGCTCAGGGGCTGCAGCTTCTGAAGCCTCTGCAACAAGAGAAGCCGCCCCAACAGGAAGCCTAAGCATGAAGGCTCCTTCTCTTTACAATGAAGAGAAGCCCCTCTCGCTGCAACTAGAGAAAGCCCGTGGGCAGGAGCAAAGACCCAGTGTAGCCAAAAGAAAAAGTCACAGGGCTAGTAAATGGAAAAGGTGGGGTTTGAAATGGAAAAGACAGGCCTGTCTCCTGCCAGTGTCTGTGCTATGTTGCCGGGGCTCTGGAGGCAGACAGCTGTGGGTTGGGATTACAGCTCATCGTTTTTGCTAGCTGCGTGACGGTGGGGAATCTGGCTCCCTGCTCTGAGCTTCACTTGCTATGTACACAAAACTGGGGCAATCCTGTCCTGTCTCATGGAAGCTGGGAGAATGGTATGAGGAATCGCATGTAATACTTTAATCACCTCACTGATAAAAGTTCATTCTTACCACTGCTTGAAACCCAGTTTTGTCATTTCCTGGCGGTGTGACCTCCTGGCACGTGATTTAACTTCTCCCAGAGTCATTTTCCATATCAGTAAATGGAGGTAAAAATTCCTATCTCCCAGGGATACTGGGAGTGCCCTTCAACCTCTAAGCCTTGGACTGAGCAGCCTCCATTCTGCTTCGTTCTGGGAATGGCTCTGAGTGGTCCTGAGGGTCAGACCTGAGCCAGATGGTCCCAACGTGCCTCAGTGGGTCAAGTCTGTATCAGGAGACCCAGGTCACCTGCAGGTTCTCATCCTTGTGCCCCTGGCTCATGCCAGGCTGTCCTGTGCTACCCAGTGGATGGTTTGCAGCCCTGAATTGTAGCAGAACTGCTGAGGATAAGAAAGGGACAGCCTGATCTGAGCTTGCAGGGAGAGAATTCACAGCCCCACGTGTTCACACAAGCAAGCCGAAGCCCTGGGCAGCCCATGGTCCCAAAGCTCTGGGTGGCCCAGGATTGCAAGACTCTGGCACCAGGCGTCTTTCTGCTTGTGACCTTGACTCACCCACTTGGCTGCTGAATTCAGGGCACTCCCCGCTCCTAAGGGCAGAGTGGTTCTCTGGATGGCAATGTTCCAAAGGTCGCAGGCTCTCGGCTGGGGGAGGAGGGCCCACTCCTGCCCCTGGCCCCAGGGGTGCCATCGCCAGCCAGCCATCGTGTTTTGCACCTCTGGGGCCTGGAGCTGGGGGTGGGGGTGGGAGTGGGGAGGACTGGCGAAAGCAGGGGGGAGTGCTTGGTCAGCAGTGGCTTTATGGATGGCTGCCTGCGTGTGAGGGGAAAGGGACCCCTGGGCTGTTCCCTGGGAGCCCCAGGCGCTGCCTGACCGGGAGCAGCCAAGATGTGCTTGACTAATTTATATTAATTCAAGACCATTAATGAAGAGCTATCGCCTCTTGTTCCTCTCTCCTCTCCCTCTCCTAGCGGGAAGACAGTGCTCAGCTTTAAATGCTGAGCTTTGTGGGCTCCCGACTGACTCCTGGGGTAAAGAGTTCAGACTAGGAGTTCAAATCAGGTGGCTCCAGATCCTGACGCCCACCCAACCCCTTCCCTCTACAAAAGAAACAAGCTCCCAGGGTTCTTTTCTGCCCCAAGATCACCCAACTAGTCTCCTGATGAAGAAGAGAGCCCCAAATCTGTTGTGAAAAGTCTAGGGGTGATGTGGGAGGGCAGGGCCTCAGAGGGCCTCAGGTGCATGTGCAACAACCACACAGTGCAGCCTTCGAAACAACTTCCTCCCTCTGGCCTGTTTGTGCCTGAAACGGCTGGAGGAGCAAGAGGGCCTTAGATTGCCCTGTTTTGTGGACTCCCTGCTCACAGCTTTTCTTCCTGCAGTGGCATAGCTGCTTCGGTTGTGTCTGATTCTCTGTGACCCCCTGGACGGCAGCCTGCCAGGCTCCTCTGTCCATGGGATTCTCCAGGCAACAATACTGGACTGAGTTGCCATTTTGACCTAAGTGGAATTTCCCAGTGGGCCTGTGAAGCAGAGACAGGGCTGATGGAATTAACCTTAACTAAGGAAGGAACTGAGGCTTTCCCCCAAACACCAAGCTGAGCCCAGGACCCCAGACTCCTGCAAGTGTGAGCAGAGATTTCCAACTAATTATCTGGGCATAATTGTTCATTTCCCAATTATGTTCCTTGTCCCCTGGACTGGGGACAAGACCCAGCCACAGAGATGCCTGTTCCCGGGACCGGGTATGATAGGAGTCCCATTTTATGGTGTCTCCAGAAGCTAGGAGTAGAGATATTAAACAGCTGCCCAGGTGCAGTCTTCAGGGAGCAGTGTGGACCTCAGGGGTGCACAGAGGCGCCGGGGAGAAGGCCTGCGGGCAAGGCCCAGGCAGAATCCAGAGGAGGCCCTGGGGTGATGTCTTTCTCCTTTCGAACCTCTGTCTTCCCATCTGAGTGTCGACTTAATGCACGAAGAGAGAGTTGTGAGCTCAGTTTTACTGAGGGCAAAGTGAGGACTGCAGCCTGGGAGACAGCAGCTCCGAGAAACTGCTCCAAAAAGGTGGGCAGGCGGAGGGGAAGGTCGGTATATATGAGATTTTGGTGAAGGGGGAATACATGCAATTGAGCCTATTTTTTTCCAGAAGGTTTCTTCTAGTCTCATGAAGCTTTGCTACTCACGAGGAACAGTGGTCACCATGAAGGATTTTTGAGCTTTTCTAGATATAGAGAGATATAAGAATTGGGCTCATAAAATCAGCTCCAGAGAATATCTATCTGAAGACTTGTCCTGTCCCTTCTGCCCCCAGCCCTCCACCTCAGCTCAGAGTGCCTCATTTCTGCTCTCTGCCCCGAACTCTTTCAGAGGGTATTGAAGGTTAGCAGCCGCAGCAGCACATGATTTAATCCTTATGCAGGTAGATGGCAGGTGCCCGTGGCAAGCGCCCATTGGTAGTTGACATGGACAATGGGACTCTGTGAGCATGATCAGCCTGCAGATGCCTCAGTGGAAGCTTGAGGCAAGGAAGGCCCTTTAGGTGCTGAGACCATGAGATTCCACTGGGGAGGGGGTACCCAGCTGTCTGAGCCTCGGACCCTAGACCTGGCTGGTAGCAGAGTCCCAGGGCAAGGCAGAGGCCCCCTCCAGCTCCCTCAGGCCTCCCCTGAAGAGCAGTGACTCAGTTCCCCTGCTTTTCCTCCCGTTGATGATGTTAAAACTTGGGGCATCTGAAACACTCCCGCACAAACCCACACAAATGATTTCTCCCAGCATTTACATATTTCCTTTTGAAACCCTGCGAGTCTTTTCTCCAAAGTAATGGATTTTCCTCCCCCCCAGCCCCTTGTCTGGGCCAAATGTATTCAAATCTGGTCAGAAGATTCCTATCAGCTCAGCAGGGCTTCCCTCCTGTTTCCTGGCAAATCAGCATCCTTTTTATTCTCCCCCTCAGATCTCTGCGTAAAAAGGAGCCTTTCTACGGGAAAGTTTTACTGGGACAGACAGACGGACTCCATGTTGCCGAGGGGTCTTTGATAGCCCAGAACACAAGCTCTGACTTCAGGGGGCTCAGAAAACTTCATCAGCCGAAGAGGAGGATGAGGAAAACAGGATCCTGCTGAAACAGCCCTTTGAAATCCCCCCAAATGATGTTTGATGTGCCGGCGCCTTTCAGCCTAAGCCATACCTTTGGCATCAAAAGCACCTTTTGAAAAACAAAATTAGCTATTTTTTAAGGCACAGAAGAAGTAAATTTAATATTAAGTCCTAATGGCACAAGTCTTTGAAAAAGCATTTCTGGACTTCATTTAATACTCTCCCCCCTGAGCTAGCAGCACAAGCCCCCCCCCCCTCTTTTCTCCCCCTGCTCTTTAATTCATAATCCTTCTCTTTCCAAATCCTGGGCCTCTGATGGCAGGTCAGGGCCTGGCACCTACAGGGCTGCAATGACATCCAGCAAATGGAGATAGAGTTTCATTCCCTTTGGCCACCCAGACCACCTGGCTTTTAAAGCAGTAGCCAACCTCTGGGGTTTTCTTCTGTTTTTTGGCCTGGAAAGGAGCATCTGAAGGCATTGTTAGCACTGAGAGCTGGAACCACAGCCTGGTTCCCTATGGTGAGAGCACTGACCACCCAGGGTGGCCTCCAGCCTACAGGGACCGGAGTGGGAGTCCAGCCCTGAGGGGTCCTGGACCACTCCAGGGCCCAGAGGCTCACCCAGCTCAGAATGGTCCAGTTCACCAGCGAGTCGCCTGCCAAGTCCTGATCCTGGAGGAGAACTCCCCTGACACCACAGAAGGGTTTCTGACCTGCCTTGGGGAGAGTCTGGCCCTTCTTCCCTGGACCAAGACAGCCAGGACCACGGACAGCTCTGGGCGTGTCCAGGTCTGGTTGCTGGGCTTATGGTACATCTTGACCTCTCTCTGAGAGTGGTAAGGACCCCTTGTTGGACTAAAGTGAGCTTACCTTTTGGGGATGGGCCATCCTGTTCTTCCACACACAGGGGCCAGCATTCAAGTAGGAGGTCTGAGGGATCCTAGGAAGTGTGAGGGACGGAAGAGGACAGTGTGTAGAAGGAATGCTAGGTTTCTTGCCTGGAGGAAATGGGGTCACTCGCTGGGACCAGGGGTGGGTGTGCCCACTTGGGGAGAGGAGAGTTGGGGGATTCCTGAAGGAATGGGGTTGTGTGATGAGCACACGGATCTCACCTAAATTCGGACTGTCCCATTCCCACCAACCCGTCCCTCTCACAGAAGGAACTTTGCTGAGTGCAGTTGTTGTCCTTAGCTCCACCCCTGGCTTAAGACCTTCTCTGGCTTCCTATTACTGTTACAGTATAGGACCAGCTCCTCAGCCTGGCAAATGAGACCTTTGAGGATCTGGCTCAGTCAACCCATCCTGTTTCACTTCCTGGTTCTGTTTCAGCTGTGCTGGGCATCTCACATGTGCCCTCCACGTCTCTGCCCTGCAGTCCTCTCAGCCCAGACTCTCTTCCTTCTCTTTTCCATCTGGCAGATAACTGCTCTTTGCTTAAGGGTCACCACCTTGGTGAAATCCCCTCTGATCTCAGACAGTATTTCCAGCCCTGGGTTTGGACATGTCTGACAGCGTTAGCTTCTTGCGTTGTGGGTGTTTTTACCTATCTCTCCCAATGCTTCTGAGCTATTTTTTTTTTTTTGAAAAAATTAATTTATTTGGCTGTTCTGGATCTTAGTAGAGGCCTGTGGATCTTCAATCTTTAGTTGCGGCACACAAACTCTTAGCTGCAGCGTGTGTGATCTGGTTCTCTGGCCAGTGATTGAACCCAACTACCTGCATTGGGAGCGTGGAGGCTTAGCCCCTGGACCAATAGGAAAGTCCCTGAACTCTTTAAAGATAGAGGCTGGGTCTTATTACTCTTTGCATCCTCATCACCTACAAATCCAACTCAATCTCCTTTCTGGGAGCATCAGTACATTCTATCATCCTTATTTTACAGATGAAGAAACTAAAGCTCAGAGACCTTAAGTAACTTGCTTAAGGTCACACAGTGAATAAGTTAAACATCCCCCTTGCCTCAGAAGATGAGATGTAGTAGAAAAGGAGCCTTTTGCAGCTCAAAATCCATTGTTGAAGCCAGAGTTTACAGAGATGGTCAGGTAGAGCCTTCCAAGCAAAGTCCCCTTCCCTTGGGAATTGTTTCCCATAGTATGGGTGGCCTCACATGTCCTGATTGTGATGGTCTGGATCTATGCTGTCCCAGGTGTCTGGCTGGTGAAGTTGGGCACCTGAGACTGTGGAAGGGAGAGGGAACTGCAGACAGCAGAAATGGGGAAGTGCATTTGGTATTTTCTGAGTCCTGGAAACACTGCTCTTCCTAGTTTTGTGGAAGCTCCGGGCCGTGGCTCCCACTGATTCTTGTTCCCCGCCCCCCCCCCAAAGGCATTAGCCCTTTATGACTTCATATTAATCTACAGGCACTTATTGCTCTGCAAGGCTGTTTTGACAAAAGTTCATTATCAAGACTGCTAAATGCTTTTAAAGCATTGATTGGGCAAATTATTACATCACTGGGGTAGACACTGGGTTTGAAGATGGATGGTGTTGCTCAGACCATCTGAAATTTTCCTTCTTTTAATTGGATCGATCCCCAGAATAAACGAAGTTTAATTGAATTTTGAGGAAAATTGAGCAGTTGTTTGTGAGTCTCTGTCGATAGGCATTATTTCAATTACACGGTGATAAGTGAGCGGGGGTGGGTGGTGGTGGTAGGATGGGGTGGGCAGGATAGAGCTTGCTGTACCTCGGGCTGGAGGCAAATTTCCCTGAAGTGCGTCCTCTCCTTCAGTAAATATTTCCTGATCATCAACTTTGTGCCCCCGCCCACGTTGGGCCAGTTCCCCCCTGGAGGCCTGCAACACAGGTCTCTCAGTATTGATGTTGTTGTTTAGTTGCTAAGTCCTGTCTCACTCTTTTGAGACCCCGTGGACTGTAGCCCTGCCCTGCCAGGTTTTTCTGTCCATGGGATTTTCCAGGTAGGCATGAATACTGGAGTGGGTGGCCATTTCCTCTTCGAGCGGATCTTCCCGACCCAGGGGTCGAGCCCCTGTCTCCTGCGTGGCAGGCAGATATTTTTTACCACTGAGCCACCTGGGAAGCCCCAGTAGTGATGTAGCTCCTGGCAAGTTACATACGTTTGCTGAGCCTCAGGGTCCCAGCTGGTGAAATAAGCATACAGTGGCTGCAGTCACTTGGGGTTGATAGAAACCAGAAATGTGATGACGTAGGTGCTGGTCCCTCGGTTAGTGCCGGAAGGTTGTGCAAGTCTAGACCCGAGCGGGGGATTGGGGGCGGGGAAGCAGTTGTGGGCACACAGATGGCAGAGGGTGAGGAAAAGCTACTGCGATGAAGGCTTCGCCCTTTATTTCCTGTGGCATTCTTTCTTTTCCTCTCTCCATGTCCCCATGTTTCTCTGTGTCTTTTTCTGACTTGGCCATGCTCTCTCAGGCTCACTTCTTTTTCTTTTTCTCCACTTGCCTCAGCTCTGCCCACCCCACACCCCCGACATATTTTTCTAACCACGACTAGCACAGGCCGATGTACAGTGTACACCATGGAGCCTAAGGGCCCAGGGAGTCAGGGAAACAGCTTGTGGGGAGGCAGCCTTGAACCTGAGACCTGGAGAAAGAGAAGGTGGGCGAGCAAGCTGTGTATGTTTATGGGCGTGCGTATGTATTTATGAGTATGTATGTGTTTCTGGGCGTGTGTATGTGTGTGTGTCTTTATGGGCATGTGTGTATATGTATGTTTATGGCTCTGGAGGAGGGCATGGCAACCCACTCCAGTATTCTTGCCTGGAGAATCCCGTGGACAGAGGAGCTTGGCAGGCTGCAGTGCATAGGGCTGCAAAGAGTCAGACATGACTGAAGTCGCTTAGCACACATGCACGTGTTTATGGCTATGTGTGTGTATGTGTGTGTCTTTATGGGCATGTGTGTATATATGGGTGTGTATATGTGTGTCTAGGGGTACGTGTATGTGTGGTATGTGTAGACAGTGCTCTAGGCAGAGGTAGCAGCCAGTGCAAAGACCCTGAGGTTGAGTGTAAAGATGTTTGCCAGCAGACCAATGGGGCTTGAGCACAGTAAGGAGGGGAGGATCCAGGTCCCTGAAGGACAGACCATGCATGATCAAGTGAGAAGCCTGGGCTCAAACCCAGCTCCATAGAATTCTAAATCAACACTCACCCCATAGCCCCATGACAGCTGATCAGTTCTTCTTCAGTCTTTTTTGAAGTCCCCGGCAGAGCAAAGCTAAGGGACTCTGTGAGAAAAGCTAAGGGACCTCCCAGAGGTCCATTATGGGAGAGCAGTGGTGGTTAACTGAGGATTAACCACTAGAGGTTAACCACCAGAGGTTAACTGCAAATCTTTAGATTCTTCAGAATGGAGCTTTTTAAGCCATTAAACCTTTCTCTCATAAGTCCTGGAACCCCTCTTTCACAAATAACCAAGACTCAGAACTGATCGTCAAAGTCTAGGTGAGGGGTATTCAACTGGGGGCAATTTGTCCCCATGGGAACATGTGGAGACATTCTGGAGACATTTTGAAGGGGGCGTTACTGGCCTCTAGTGGGTAGAGAGCCCGGATGTGGATAAACACTTTTCAATACTATACTGTGCATGATCCAACCCAAAGAATTATCCAATTCATACTGTCAATGTCTTTGAGGTTGAAAAACTTCTCCAGGCAATTCTGGACAGCGGCCTCTGGGCTTTTTACCTTCCACCCCTCACACCTGGTGAATGGACAAGTCAGAGGCCTCTCCTCTGTGGCCACAGGGCATTTCTTCCCAAAGCTTTCTGCTCAGCAGCTGTGCTGGGCTCCCTAGACCCCCAGCTTGTCCTGTCCTTGGAGAGACATTTCCTTCTCTGGTTTCCTCCTCATCCCAGAAGTCAGCTATACTTCTTGATTTTATTTTTAAAAATTTACTTAATTTTTGATTGTGTTGGGTCTTGGTTGCTGTGTGTGGGCTTTCTCTAGTTGCAGGAAGCAGGGGCTACTCTCTGGTTGTGGTGTGAGGGCTTCTCGCTGTGGTGGCTTCTCTTGTTGTGGAGCACAGGCTCTAGGTGTGTGGGTTTCTGTAGCTGTGGCACACAGACCCAGCTGCCCTGCGGCATGTGGGATCTTCCCGGACCAGGGATCGAACCTGGATCCCCTGCACCAGCAGGCGGATTCTTAACCACGGGAGAACCAGGGAAGTCCCTGTACTTCTTGGCTTTAAATAGAACCTCTACTTTGTTAAGAGCTTGAAGACACCATGTCTTTTGGGCCCTTTTTTTGGGAGCTCAAGTTCTTCATGCCTGCATTCTTCAACCACCCCTCTCTCATCAGAGCTAAGTACTCAGTTAACATAGAGCCTGTGTGATGTGGCGGGATCTGAATATTTTCCTCCCTTGTCACTAATTGCAAACAATAAAATAAAACATCAGATTGCCACCAAGACTGCATTGCCATTGAAATCAGGTCCATTTCCATTTAAACAAGTTTGTGAAACACACTCATTGGAAACAAATGTGTTCCTTGCACATGAATTCAGATGACAAATGGCTTTTTTTTTTTTTTTTTAATTTTCCAGAGTATGTGTTTCTCCATTCTTGGGAACTGTGAATTTCTTGCAAGTGCCTTTGTAACCTCTGGAGTCAGCTTGAGGCCTGATTCCATTTCCCCTGCTTACGCTTTTGGGGACAGAGTCCAGGAGGGGTGGTTTGCTTTAGGGGCTATGGCCGTCCTGGCAAGAGGGTTGAGTGGATGTGACTCCACCGACGTACCACTCCCATTCTCAAAATCACGGTTGTCTGTTGACCACAGGATAAAGGCTGAGCTTCTCCTAATGACATTTGAGGTCATTCATTTTTACCATATGGTTCTTGTCTACCCAATGAGTTTTTGGCTGCTTCTTCACCCCGCTAGGGCTTCCCTGGTGGCTTAGATGGTAAAGAATTTGCCTTGAATGCAGGAGACCCCTTGGAGAAGGGGATGGCTACCCACTGCAGTATTCTTGCCTGGAGAATTCCAGGGACAGAGGAGCTTGGCAGGCTACAGTCCATGGGGTCACAAAGAGTCAGACACAACTGAGTGACTAACACTTTCACTTTCTTCACCCCACTAGACTTTTCACTTTTCCCTAAACACCCTATGTCTTTGCAGTTATTTCCATAACCAGGAAAGCACTTGCAGTTCATGCTTGTAAGGTGAACATATCCTTCTGGATCCAACTCAAACATAACTCCTTTGGGAAGCCTAGCTTCCTTTTCTGGAATGCTCCTTTCTCCATATTCTTTTTTCAAATTTTTTTAAAAAATTATTTTACATTGGAGTATTATTGCTTTCTGAAGTGCCAACCAATACTTTGGCCACCTGATGCCAAGAGCCAACTCATTGGAAAAGACTCGGAGAGCTGGTAAAGATTGAAGGCAATAGGAGAAGAGGGCGATAAGGGATGAGATGGCTTGATAGCATCACCAACTCAGTGGACATGAATTTGAGTAAACTCTGGGAGATAGTGAAGGACAAGGAAGCCTGGCTTACTGTAGTCCAAGGAATTGCAAAGAATTGGACATGACTTAGTGACTGAACAACAAAACAATAGCTGCTTTACAATGCTGTGTTAATTTCTACTGTACAGCAAAATGAATCAGCTATATGTACACACGTAGCCCCTCTTTTTTGGATTTCCTTCCCATTTAAGTCATCACAGAGCGTTAAGTGGAGTTCTCTGTGCTACACAGTACGTTCTCATCAGTTGTCTATTTTATGCACGATATCAATAGTGTGTATGTGTCAGCCTCAATCTCTCAATTCCTCCCACTCCCTTCCCCCCGGATATCCATACATTTGTTCTCTACATCTATGTCTATTTTTGCTTTGCAAATATCTATATTCTTAAAGTGCTGTATCCACACCTCTATTGGAACTTGCTCCACAGGGTATACAAAATGCATATTTACTCATAGAACCCAAATAAAACCAAGGCCCCACATGACCCAGTCTTAGCATGGAGTTGTATTTAAAGAATCACATAAAGCAGTCAAAGGAATTTAAGGCAATTTAAATCTTTTATTGGCATCTCTCAAGTGTCAGAGAAGACCCAAATCCTAATTCACAACAACACTTAAAATTCTCTTTCCACATTCCTCTGACTTTCATCTGCTCTCTCCTTTTGTAGCTGTCCTCATAATTAACTCCGCACTACAAGTCTCTAAGCCATACCAATCACGGCTCTTGACTTCCTTGCAACTTCTTTCTCTTTCAAGTACTTTCCTCCTCCTAAGTGGGTTTTCCTTACATTTTCCTAAATGGGAGTTAAAAAAAAAAAGAATCTAAGGGAAATTACTGGCAGACTCAGAATCTCCCTGAGATGGCAGAGGAGGAAAAGGGTCAGAGTAGCTAAAGATAAGCTTCTCTTTCGTAGTTCGGGAGGTGGGGAGTTGGCAAACCCTTACAATTTAATGTCAGTTTACGTGTCTTTCCCCTGGTGCTTGTTTGTCTCTACTGCTGGACTTCAGGATTGGGTCTGCATCCCATTCATCTGTATCTGAGCCCCATGCCTAGGGCTTTTCACTAAATGTTCACTCGAGGTTTATTCCCACAATTCC
The DNA here is from genome assembly GCA_006410615.1 of Neotragus moschatus. Lineage (NCBI taxonomy): Eukaryota > Metazoa > Chordata > Mammalia > Artiodactyla > Bovidae > Neotragus > Neotragus moschatus. The sequence goes on along the minus strand of SJYA01002112.1, from coordinate 6,224,494 downwards.
TCTCATACTGAAAAATTCAAGCATCAGATCGGGTGAACTGAAATTCTGCAGGTTCAGCCCAAACCATCTGTGTTCCATACTGGGGGATGTGGGGCATGGACCTTTATTCTAGTCACCATCCACTGGGGTTGCGTTCTGATGGAGTTGGCTTTTTTCTATTCCCACCCCTCCTCATTGCTCACACTTATTTGTTTTTGTTTTCCATCTGGGAGTGCCTAAATTATTTTTACATGTTCCCTGAATTTTGAAAGAGATTTTTAATTATACATTTTCAACTGTTTTAATGTGAACATATGAGCAGCTACCAAAAGTGCAGATAAAAGCACCACATTTCCAATTGTTTGTCACAATATTTGCTTTTTGTGAAACATTCTGGGGATGTGGTCTCCCACATCCACATTTGTAGGCTGTTTTGGAATTACTGCCAACAGCATGGCCAGTGTTGTGAAAGCTGAGAAAGAGAGGGTCTGGAGCTTGTACAGTTATTGTTTGGGTGGGTGGATTCTAGAGCATATCCCTGGCCAAGCCGTGAATACAGTAGGAATGAGCCTAAGTACAAGGCATCCAACAGACCAGTGAACAGTGTTCAAAGCATGGGCTTGGGATTGATCGATCGATCTATTCATTCATTAATCCATTCAATTAATTATTCTTGCATATCTACTATGTACACGGGATCCCATCCAGCTCAGGCCTGGGATTTTATGTGGTAGCTGTCTAAACCTGGAAACAAGAACTGACCAGAGGTTGGGACATGGCCAACTTGAGTCATCAAGGGACTCAGATGGTGTGCAGAGAGGCTAGTGTATACGTGAAAAGTAGTCTGAGACTTAGACTCTTGTGCGTGGAATGAGGGGTAGTACATGAGAGGACCATTTCAGTATCCCCAGAGTTTTAGAGTAGGTGATGGGTTTTATGGTGGTCAGGCAAATATTTTCTCCTTTCTCTCCTTCTACTTCCCTCCTATGTCCATGGGAGAAGTATATTTATCTGCTCTATTAAATTGGATTTTGTCAAACGCCTTGCTTCGGACTCTATGAGAATTCACTTCTTTATTCCTTGACTTTGGGCTTGACTTTGTTGTCTTCCTTGGTCAATGGAATGTCAGCAGAATCTAATCTCTGGCCTCAAAGCCAGCCCAATCTAGAGGAGTGCAGCCTAGAATAGCCAGATCTAAGATGATCTGAAGACTCATAAGTGAAACATAAATAGTCATCATTGTATGCGTGTGAGAATTTTGAGGTGGTTGTTACACAGCAGTAGCTGACTGATACAAGGATCTGACAGATCAAAGGCTATACTGAAAGGTTGCACATGGTTTTATACCCATGTCTCCTTCAATAAAAGCACAAATCTCCTATGCTCCTCACCCCAGATCAGAGATTATGACACATGCTTGAGGGACTAAGTCCTCTTCTTCCTTGTTGAGCATTACTGTCTTCTAGACATCTGCACTAACCAGGAAATTTGACCAGGTTTACTTGTTCTAGTTTACGCTATGAAAGGAGTAGATGGGATTTTAAGTTTCCAAGAGGACAAATCATATTAGGATATTGAGGATACTTTCCATAGCTAGGCAAGCCCCTTGACATGACCTCAGCTGAGCTGAGAGATGGGCTGGGGAGTGGCTCTACCCCAAGATGATTATGGCAGGTCTGGATGTTTGTGGTCCAGGCTAGTGCCTTTACCACAAACAGGATTGGGGCCTAGGGACAAAATCTGGCCTGATATGTAGAGTCCAATAGGGGTCTAGTATGATAGAGATGCTGGGAAAGACTGAAGGCAGGAGGAGAATGGGGCGACAGAGGATGAGATATTGGATGGCATCACCGTCTCAATGGACATGAATTTGAGCAAACTCTGGGAGATGGTGAAGGACAGGGAAGTCTGGTGTGCTGCAGTCCTTGGGGTTGCGAAGAGTCAGACATGACTGAAGCTACTTAGCATTCACAGGGGCCTTATTGTTCTGCTGACCACAGACTCTGCTCTGCTGCCTTTATTTTGGATTCATCTTTGAGTGTGTGTGTGTACTCAGTTGCTCATTCATGTCTAACTCTTTGCAATCGTATGGACTGTAGCCTTCCAGGCTCCTCTTGTCCATGGGATTCTCCAGGCAAGAATACTGGAGGGGGTTGTCATGCCCTCCTCCAGGGGATCTTCCTGATCCAGGGATTGAACACATATCTCCTGCATCTCCTGCATCGCAAGGGGATTCTTTACCCACTGAGCCACCTGGGAAGTCATCTTCTTTGAGGGTCACATGCAAATCCCAAAGGGCCCTCCCATCTCTGAATCTCAGAAAGGAAGCCCTCAAACCTGCTGATAGGATGGGTTAGAGGTCATAGTGCAATCCTTACCCTTTCCCTGGGAGTAGGGAGGTGGGCAATGGGAACCAAAAGGCTGTGAACCTCTCCCTTCAATGTCAACATAGCTCTGAGGTCCCAGCCCTGGGACCACAGGATCTGCTCTAGGCCAAGCTGGTCTTCAAGGTAATGTTTGATATTTGCTAACTGGCCCTGCCAGGCTGTAAGTGTAATTTAGGATAATTAAAATGAAATGTTAGCAAGTAGTGTATCTCCCCATGATGATGAGATTCCACTGTTGGATATAGCTGAGCAGCTGGGTCCCTTGATCCATCAGAGGGGGATGATGCCAGCCTCTAAGTTCCTGGCCGATCTCCCACGTGGAAGGAATTAACATGGCAGACATAATATCCCCGGGGTCAACATGCTTCACCCTGCGGATCTGTCTCCTTTCTAGCTCGGGGAAGGCTGACGGCAGCCACCTGCTTGCCTGGCCTTGGAGACCTTGTCTGGGCCTGCTGACCACCCCCCTGCACCCCTGGGTTTTGCTTCTAGCTGAAACCTCCCTCCCCCTTCCAGCCTAATCACGGGAACACAATCAACTTGGGTGTAAAATTCTAAAGTCCTTTGGAAAATGCAATTGGAACATAATCCCGCCTGTGAACATTTCCCAGTTAATTATCATCGGCTATATTTTTGGCATCAGGGCTGAGCGGGTGGGAGGGGGTGAGGGGGATGGGGGTGGCATCTTCATCACAATACCAGTTTTAGGAGTCGTTTATCTTGTCTTTTAGACTAATTATCCCAAACTCACCACTAGGCTGTCACACTTACATGCTCCAATAAATGTAGTTTTAAATCAGCCGCTGACTTGGCGGCAGGGTTACTAGCAGCGTCCCTGGCTCGTGTCTAACTAGGGCCATCCATCTGTAATCATGGCGCTGAGGGGAGGTGGCACTGTTCGGGCCTCCATGAATGATCATGCTTATTTATATGCAAATACGTCTGACAAATCAATAATGTATGATTTAGCTGTCCATGGGCTAGCAATCCCAGGTGGGGGCTCTACTGAAGGTCTGTGTTGGCTCCTGCCCTGTCCCACCAGGACTTTGCTTGCAGTTCCCCTTCCCCACTGCAACCAGCTTCTAAGGTTTCCAAGTTAAAGGTGTCTTTGCTGAGATTAAGGAAGGTACCCTCGTGAGGGTCTTCAAACCCTATCTCAGGCTCTGCTCTAATTAGGACTTTGTCCCTTTCTTAAACTCAAGACTATTAATTCATCAAATATTTATTGAGTATCTACTATTTATCTATCTCCATCTATATCCGTATAGAAAACAAATCCTTGTATAGCACTTACCATATTCCCAAACTGTTCTTGAGCTGTCTACGTATGCTGTCATTTAATTCTCCTAACAAGATAGGAGGATAATGGTGGCTCAGATGATAAAGAATCCGCCTGCAATATGGGAGACCTGGGTTCGATCCCTGGGTTGGGAAGATCCCCTGGAGAAGGGCATGGCTCCCCACTCCAATATTCTTGCCTGGAGAATCCCATGGACAAGAGGACCCTGGCAGTCTACATTCCACGGGGATGAAACAAGTCAGACACAACTGAGNATCCAGGGATTGAACACATATCTCCTGCATCTCCTGCATCGCAAGGGGATTCTTTACCCACTGAGCCACCTGGGAAGTCATCTTCTTTGAGGGTCACATGCAAATCCCAAAGGGCCCTCCCATCTCTGAATCTCAGAAAGGAAGCCCTCAAACCTGCTGATAGGATGGGTTAGAGGTCATAGTGCAATCCTTACCCTTTCCCTGGGAGTAGGGAGGTGGGCAATGGGAACCAAAAGGCTGTGAACCTCTCCCTTCAATGTCAACATAGCTCTGAGGTCCCAGCCCTGGGACCACAGGATCTGCTCTAGGCCAAGCTGGTCTTCAAGGTAATGTTTGATATTTGCTAACTGGCCCTGCCAGGCTGTAAGTGTAATTTAGGATAATTAAAATGAAATGTTAGCAAGTAGTGTATCTCCCCATGATGATGAGATTCCACTGTTGGATATAGCTGAGCAGCTGGGTCCCTTGATCCATCAGAGGGGGATGATGCCAGCCTCTAAGTTCCTGGCCGATCTCCCACGTGGAAGGAATTAACATGGCAGACATAATATCCCCGGGGTCAACATGCTTCACCCTGCGGATCTGTCTCCTTTCTAGCTCGGGGAAGGCTGACGGCAGCCACCTGCTTGCCTGGCCTTGGAGACCTTGTCTGGGCCTGCTGACCACCCCCCTGCACCCCTGGGTTTTGCTTCTAGCTGAAACCTCCCTCCCCCTTCCAGCCTAATCACGGGAACACAATCAACTTGGGTGTAAAATTCTAAAGTCCTTTGGAAAATGCAATTGGAACATAATCCCGCCTGTGAACATTTCCCAGTTAATTATCATCGGCTATATTTTTGGCATCAGGGCTGAGCGGGTGGGAGGGGGTGAGGGGGATGGGGGTGGCATCTTCATCACAATACCAGTTTTAGGAGTCGTTTATCTTGTCTTTTAGACTAATTATCCCAAACTCACCACTAGGCTGTCACACTTACATGCTCCAATAAATGTAGTTTTAAATCAGCCGCTGACTTGGCGGCAGGGTTACTAGCAGCGTCCCTGGCTCGTGTCTAACTAGGGCCATCCATCTGTAATCATGGCGCTGAGGGGAGGTGGCACTGTTCGGGCCTCCATGAATGATCATGCTTATTTATATGCAAATACGTCTGACAAATCAATAATGTATGATTTAGCTGTCCATGGGCTAGCAATCCCAGGTGGGGGCTCTACTGAAGGTCTGTGTTGGCTCCTGCCCTGTCCCACCAGGACTTTGCTTGCAGTTCCCCTTCCCCACTGCAACCAGCTTCTAAGGTTTCCAAGTTAAAGGTGTCTTTGCTGAGATTAAGGAAGGTACCCTCGTGAGGGTCTTCAAACCCTATCTCAGGCTCTGCTCTAATTAGGACTTTGTCCCTTTCTTAAACTCAAGACTATTAATTCATCAAATATTTATTGAGTATCTACTATTTATCTATCTCCATCTATATCCGTATAGAAAACAAATCCTTGTATAGCACTTACCATATTCCCAAACTGTTCTTGAGCTGTCTACGTATGCTGTCATTTAATTCTCCTAACAAGATAGGAGGATAATGGTGGCTCAGATGATAAAGAATCCGCCTGCAATATGGGAGACCTGGGTTCGATCCCTGGGTTGGGAAGATCCCCTGGAGAAGGGCATGGCTCCCCACTCCAATATTCTTGCCTGGAGAATCCCATGGACAAGAGGACCCTGGCAGTCTACATTCCACGGGGATGAAACAAGTCAGACACAACTGAGAGACTAACCACATTATTGGCCCTACTTTGCAGAGGGAGGAACTGTGTCACTCCATTGTCCGAAGCTCTTCAGGCACAGAGTATTAGTTCTGGAATTCAAGCCCAGGCAGCCTGGCCCAGGCTCTCCACTGTGATCCGCTAGGCTTTGCCATCAAGTGCTGCATCAGCAGTGGGGCTACAGCAGAGAGCAAGGCAGACAGGTGCCTGACCTCACGGAGCTTTCATTCTTGTGGGTAGATAAAGAGCAAAAGCAAAATGTAAAGCAATGCAAAATGACGACAAAGCTCATACAAGCGAACAACTAGTAATTCACAAATTGTGCGGGCTTCCCAGGAGGCACTAGTGGTAAAGAGCCTGCCTGCAAATGCAGGAGATGCAGTTGTGATCCTTGCATTGGGAAGATCCCCTGGAGGAGGGTGTGGTGATCCACTCTAGTATTCTTGTCTGGAGAATCCCATGGTCAGAGGAGCCTGGCAGGCTACAGTCTGTAGGGTCACACAGAGTCAGACATGACTGAAGCGACTGAGCACACATGCATGCACAAATTGTGTTAATTTCTCGGAAAGAAACTGGCAGAATGAAGAGCATAAGGAGGCCAGAAAACTCACCTAACTGAGCACAGCACTGTTGGCATGTGGTTAGTCCAAAAGCAGGGCATTAGTCTGGCTTTGCCAACTCCTGGGGACTTCTAATCTAGTGGAGAGGGCTGGCAACAAGATTCTTAGGTGCAAAATATTAGGTCATGTTTAAGCACTTGGGAGGAGGTTGGTGGTAAGGAGAGACGGTGAGGGGCTAGTCTAAGTCCTGGAGAGAAGAGCTTTGACCTGCAATAGAGAAGAACAAATCTGATCCCATATTAGATCTGTTTCTTTTACTGTAACATTTGTATTTCATTGCTTTCACTTAGAGTTAAGAACTTGCCTACAGCCCCAAATACAAGATAGCCCATTCTCAAGGCTCTGCCCTTTAAGGGTGCCACTTTTTCATTCATATATAGATAAAACATTGCAGAACAGATAATAACATTTGTCTTGTTGAGGGTTTACAAGAACGTCATACCTGACCTACACAGTATAGGTAAAGGATTCCTATACCAAGAAGTTTGTGATAATGAACCATGCCCCTCCCTCACTTTGCCTTCTACCTTGCAATGCAGGGGACCCAGGCCTGATCCCTGGTTGGGGAACTAAGATCCCATATGCTGCATAGGACTTTCGCCCATGAGATGCATCTGCTGAGCCTACATGCCACAACCAGAGAGTCCATGTGTGGCAACGAAAAGATGACATGGTGCAGTGAAGATCCAACACAACCAAATAAATAAATAAACAAGCATTGTTTAAAACAGAAAAACAAAACTTAAAAGCGTATGACTGGCTCCTTTAAGAAAAAAATGCTTTGCTGAAATCTTTCAGGGAGTTTGGAGTTTTTTGGAGGGCACGAACTGCTCATTTTCCTTGCATGCTCCTGCAATAAACCTTTCTCTGCTCCAGACTCTGATGTTTTGGTTTCGTTTGGCTTCACTGTGCATTGGGTATGTGAACTTGTGTTTGGTGACAGACACACATAAAGGCCTAATTTGTTGTTGTTCAGTCACCAAGTCGTGGCCAGCTCTTTGCGACCCCATGGACTGCAGCATGCCAGGCTTCCTTGTCCTTCACTATCTCCCAGAGTTTGCTCAGACTCATATCCATTGAGTTGGTGATGCTATCTAACCATCTCATCCTCTAATTCACTCCTTAAGGATTTACCGAGTGGATACTATGTGCCAGATGTCTTATCTCAGTTAACATCCACAACAACCTTATGAAGTTTGAGATGAGAAAATTGAGGCCCATGATCATGTAGCTGGCAAGTGAATGGTGGGTGGGAGGCTGGCATTTGAAACAGAATCTGTGTCCACTTCTCCAGTTCTAACCCTAACTCTAAGTTAACTCTAATCCTGAACTGGATCCTCTAGAATAAGCTATATCTCAGGGCTGACTCAGGGTTCTGTCTCCATGTTTCCAGAGCATCTTTTCAAAGCCACCCAGACTCACCATTCTTCATGGCTGTATCCTCAGCTTAATGAGGAGCCTAGCACATGGTGGAGAATCATAAGGTAATTGGTAAAGGTATGATTGCCAGGATGGGGGTTCCCAGAGGCATTTCAGGGGGAGAAGAGGTTGGGCAGGGTTTTCTGATTTATCTTCCTGTGTATTCTTAGAAAGGATGAGGGCCTTCCTGGGTGTGTGTTACTGAGCAGGACCCTATGGGGCCTTCCCTGGACAGGTCTCCCCCATATCCTCAGCCTTAGCTCCTCTCTGAAGTACTTAGATATATTAATAGTATTTGATGCAAATTTCCTGAGTTGGTTCGTAGATGTGAAACCCCTCCCCCCACCAAATGGAAGATGTTAACTTCCTGATGACTGTTGAGCACATAGCCCCAGGCTTCCTGGAGCCCAAGGACTCATAAAGCTAACCTTGGTGACACCACCTTGTCCTCTCATCATTAGCCAATCGGAGAATTGTGCAGGAGCTGATCACGTGCCCTGCGACCCCCACCCCCAGATGCTCTTTAAAAATGCCAAAATCTTTCAGCGAGCTCGAGACTTTCTAGGGCATAAGCCACTTCGTCTCCTTGCGTGGCCTTGCAATAAACCTTTTTCTGCTCCAAATTCCTCTGTTTCAGATTGTTTGGCCTCACTGTGCATCAGGCACATGAAGTTGCGCTAACAGGTGGACCATGCCATTTTCCACCCTACCCAGGGACAAAGGAGCCTAGTGGGCTGCTGTCTATGGGGTTGCACAGAGTCGTACACGACTGAAGCGACTTAGCAGCAGCAGCAGCCAGACTTCTGTTCCATCCACGTGGCTTGGGAAGTCAGTCTGTGACAGCTTGAACAAGCTCCCTTCTCTATAGAAGTTTCCAGGAACCAGAAGGTAGAAGCAAAAAGCAGATATTCTGCTTGAAAAAGCAGAAAAAAAAAGCAGGCAGCGGCAGGCTGTGCCCAGATAGGAGGGGTCATCAATTCCAGTTAGCAACTCTCCTCCTGCCTGGGGAGATTGCTCCTGCCTCATCTCCTGGACTGTTAATGCCAGCACTCGCTGGCACACACAGCCAGGCCCAGCTCTGGGCTGGGGACCTTTCACTTCAAGCTAGGCTCAGAGCCATGAAATATTCAGTGCCAGGGACTTTCTCTCTCATATTTCTTCATATTCGGAGTGGCCACTCAATTGATATGTAAATAAAATGCACCAGCACCGAGCCTGTCCCGCACTGCATTATTTAAGCTGCAAAACGATGCATCATCCGTCATGGGGCCCATTGGCGGGACCCCGCTGGGCGCCGGGCAATAAAGCCCGCAAGAGCCTCATCAGAAGCAGCGGGTGGCCTAGTGGAAGTTCATTTATGCATGAAATATTCAGCCAGCAACAGGGCCAGCCTTAAACATCAGTAATTGGGGGGTTTCTATTGCTCCTAACTAGCGCCTCTGAATTATTGCAAAAGACTGGCCAGTTTTCAAATTACGTATATTTGGCATGCTCTTGCACCTTTCCTGAACTAACTGCACTGGCCTTGTGTTGTGGCTGCGTGCACACTCACTGTGATGAGCCGTGCCCAGTGGAGACGGGCACCTCGGCAGAGGAGAAAACAGTAGAGGCCGCGTCAGTCCAGCAAGCCCTGTGCTCCCCCTCCGTCTCACTCTCCTGAGTTTTGGCTGTACCGCTCGCTCTGGTTTCCTTAGTGGGGTCATTTTCATGCCTACATCAGGTGTCTGAGACCCTGGGGTGGGAAGGCGAAGATTCCCCAGGGTTCCCCTGAGAAGGAGTGAGTCCAGTATCTGCCCTTGTGCGGACTTGCCTGGTTCTGCGAGGACACAGTTCACTGATGGTGCATCTTTTCTGGCCCCGACTCTCCCTGGGTGAGATGCTGGGGATACAGCAGTGAATTAAAAGGCAGGTCGTCCCAGTCTTTAAGGAGCTCACAAGGCTGGTAGCTCACAGTCCCATTTAGATTTACTAAATCATCTTTGGGTAAAGTGTTATTGTTTTGCTCTCCCCTTGAGGCAGATTCTAAGACAAGAATGTGAATGCAGATTGTTTATTTGGGAGGTGATCCAGCAAACCATGGTGAGAGTGGGGAGGTGAGACAGGGAAGTGAAGGGAAAGAGGTTCATATAGAAAGTGTTCATGAGCTAGGTACCTGGGGTTCCATCCCACTGGGCTGAGTTAGCATAGACTACATCTCAAACTTTCTCTATACATAGGGTGAGGGACGTAAAGTATTTGTCCAGTGGCCCCTGTCCATCCCTTGGAGGCACGTTTCGAGAGGTGCCGCTGCTTGTGTTGTGGGAGGGACAAGGATTAGGGCAGTATGCTTGGCATCCTCCCAATGTCACCCCCTGGGAACTGGCAGCATCAGACAACCATCTGTATGGGAGTTCCCCATTTTTCTGTCTGAATTCTGGCACAGGTCCTGCACGTATAGGGAGAGAGGGGGAGAAGTTCCCTACAAAGGACTCGGCTCAACCTGCCCAGGGGGGCTGCTGACCTTTTGCACAAAGAGGTCTAGCCCCTCGGTTGAATAACTGCCTGCACTGGGTGAGGGTGGACGGAAGGAGGAAGGAGGAAGGAAGGGGGTGCTAAGATCATCTCACGATCAGTTCCGGATGATTGTTCATCATCTCAAGAATGCCTTTTCACCTTGGCTGTTACCTCTCAGCCTTCAAGCTTCTGTTAAGCGTCCCCTCCTCGGAGAAGCCTTCCCTGGCCAAGTAGATGGCCATCCCTTTATTCTTTGCCACAGCCTGCCTCATCCACAGCATATTTCGCGATCTGTAAGGCTGTCGCTTATCTGCTGTCTTGCTGTCAGTCACCTCCCATTGGGCAGTAAAGTCCAGGAGGGAGTGATTGTGTCTACTCCTCGCTTTTCTGTTCCTAGGGTCTGACCCTGCGTCTGACTCACAGCGGGGTCCTCATAAATGCTACTGACTGAGTGAAGGAGTCAATGACGGCTGTGAGCGAGGTAGTATGATCCCTCCTGTCACAGATGGGGAAAGTGAGGCTGAGAGACTCTGAAAGAATTGTCCCCGTGGTGATGTCAGGGCTGGAACCCAGCTTTCCGTCCCCAGGGCCCTCTGGCAATAACTCATCCCCTCCTGTCCCCTTTCTGCATCCTTGGCATTCTGCCATTTTCAGCACTAACATCCCCTCAAACCATACTTGGGAAACCTTGAGGCCAAATTCAGCCTTGAAATCCACACGAGACAGGATTCCAAGAGCGGAGTTGCCCAGCCATGGGGGCAGGCAGGAAAGGGTGGGTTGAAATTCCATTCACCCATTCTGCCAGGCCACACCTGGCCGGCCCACCCGCTCTGTATCCTGCCCCACCCGGGACATGATGTCAGCTCTGGTTCCCAAGACTCAGCTACAAAAGGAATTTTTAAGATCCTGAGGAGAATAAAATATCTGAATATCCAAGAAACCCTTCAGGGCCAAGACTCTTTTCTGATAAGCTCCTCAAAGGCGTTTCCTATGTAGTAATAAACTTTTCTTCGTTGCTCATTGCAATGGACTGAAATTTGTTTTAATGCTTCTTTTGAAAAATAAGACAGAGGAGGTGATTTTTTAAAAAAACTTTAAACATTTTGAAATGAGCTCATATTTATAAGAAAGTTACACAAATAATTCAAAGAATAACTGTATAATTTTTACCCAGATTCCTTCACAGTTAACCTTTCAGTTCAGTTCAGTTCAGTCACTCAGTCGTGTCCGACTCTTTGCAACCCTATGAATTGCAGCACGCCAGGCCTCCCTGTCCATCACCAACTCCTGGAGTTCACTCAGACTCACATTCATCGAGTCAGTGATGCCATCCAGCCATCTCATCCTCAGTCGTCCCCGTCTCCTCCTGCCCCCAATCCCTCCTAGCATCAGAGTCCTTTCCAATGAGTCAACTCTTCGCATGAGGTGGCCAAAGTACTGGAGCTTCAGCTGTAGCATCATTCCTTCCAAAGAAATCCCAGGGCCGATCTTCTTCAGAATGGACTGGTTGGATCTCCTTGCNGGACATGAGTTTGGGTGAACTCCGGGAGTTGGTGATGGACAGGGAGGCCTGGCGTGCTGAAATTCATGGGGTCTCAAAGAGTTGGACATGACACTCAGTCTGAACTGAACTGAATTGAGATCACTATCTTGACTCCAGTTTTGATTTCCCCACTTTCACTGTAGTTTTCTTAGTCATTTTCCCTTTTCCTTTCCATTCTTTTTTTCTCTTTTCTTCTCACTCACTTCCTTTTCCTCTGGCTCTCTTCTCTCCTTTTTAAAAAATTATGTATGCTATTGAGAGAGTCATCTCCTAGGCAGATTGATAAGAAGTCTAGGGGTCCCCAAGGAGAGAGGGGTCTGGAATTCTCAAGGAGGGAAAAAGGACAAACTTTTTTTTCCGTCTACATTCCTTAGGATGATATAACAATAGTGTACCTGTTGAGGACAGTCTCTGGATTAAAACTTCTGGATAATCCTATTATCTTAAAATGTAAATTATTTGAGTAGGTCTGGTGAGGTCTTTACAACCCCCAGACATTGTTTTGAATCACTGTCATAACTAATTGGAGAATATATAACTCCATTGCTAACACTAGCAAAGGGGTACTCTTTCTACCCCCTTCTGATACCTATCTCAGAAGCTTTCTCAATCTCCTTTATACTTTAATGAAACTTTATTACACAAAGGCTCTGAGCGATCAAGCCTCGTCTATGGCCCTGGATTGAGTTCTTCTCCTCCGGAGGCCAAGAATCCCGGCGTCTTTTCATGGTTCAGCAACAACCTTTCACTGTATATACAGTAAGGTGCACTGTTGGGTTGTACTCACCCAGCTTTTAGACCAGAGAAAGAGCCCTGAGTCAGCGACAGAGATGTAGGGGTTTAATGGATGTGCAGTCTTACACATCCATGGCAAGACCCTGGAGTGACAGCTAACCATGTGCAGTGGGCAGCGGGCTGAGCATGGTGGCAGTCTTTGTCACCAGGGGGAGAAGGTGACTATCAGTTATAGAGGGAATTGATGTTGGATTTGCTCACTGTTACCAGGGAACCCAGCAGAAGGGCATGCCCCTTCAGTGCCCCTTTGATTAGAATAATCACTAGCCGGGGTCTGGAATAAGTATGTAGAAATTCAGTCTTAGGAGTTGGATAAAGGTGGAGCAAGCACAGGTCCAGAAGGAAACGCACGTACACCAAGGGAACAGCTGTCTTGAGTGGCCTGACCCTATAGGTACTAATAACGGTATACTGGATACATTTATTTATTTATTTTGAGAGCTTTTCCTTTTTCTTATATCAGTATTTGGGGGCTTGGAAGAAATCTTTGTTATTGTTGTGTAGTTGTTAATTCATGTCTGACTCTTTTGAAGCCCCATGGACTGTAGCCTTTCAGACTCCTCTGTCCATGGGATTTCCCAGGCAAGAATACTGGGGTGGGTGCCATTTCTTTTTCCAGAATATCTTCCCAACTCAAGGGTTGAAACTGCATCTCCTGCAATGGCATGCGGGTTCTTTACCACTGAGCCACCTGGGAAGCCCTGGAAGAAGTATATATTTTAAAAAAAGTATTTATTTATTCTTGGTCATTCTGGGTCTTTGTTGCTAGTTGTGGCGAGAAGGGGGCTACTCTCTAGTTGCAGCGCACAGGCTTATCATTTCAGTGGCCTCTCTTGCTGTGCAGCGTGGGCTCTCGGGCATTCAGGTTTCATTTGTTAGTCATGGTCCATGGGCTTCATTGCCCCATGGAATGTGGGATCTTCCCAGACCAGGGATTGAACTGGTGTCCCCTGTATTGCAAGGTGAGTTCTTAACCACTGGACCACTAAGGAAGCCCTGAGAACTTTTCCTTTTCTTTGTTTTTAAAATTTATTTGTTCTTGAAGTATAATAGTTGATTTCAATGTTGTATTAGTTTCCGGTGTACAGCAAAATGATTAACTTATCCATACACATACATATATTCTTTTCCATTATGGTTCATTACAGGGTAATGAGTACAGTTCCCTGTGCTGTACAATGCTACATTGTTGTCCATTCATTCTATACATAATAGTTTGCATCTGCTAATCCTAAATTCACAATCCATCTCTTCCTCACCCCTCCTCCCTCCTGGCAACCACAGATCTCTTCTGTGTCTGAATAGAATCTGTTTCTGTTTTGTATATAAGTCCATTTGCGTCACATTTTAGATTTCACATGTAAGTGACACCATATAATATTTGTCTTCTGACTGACTTCGTATGATAATCTCTGGGTTCGCCCATGTTGCTGCAAATTTTACTGTTTCATTTGTTTTCTTATAGCTAAGTTATCCATCTTCTTTATTCTTTCATCTGTTGGGGTTGCTTCCATGTCTTGGCTATTGTAAACAGTGCTGCTATTAACACTGGAGTGCATGCATCTTTTTGAATTATAGTCCAGATATATGCCCAGGATTGTGATTGCAGGATTATATTGTTACTCTGTTTTCAGTTTTTTGAAGAACTTCCATGCTATTCTCCATAGTGGCTGTAACAATTTACATTCCCACCAACAGTGCAGGAGGGTTCCCTTTTGTCTACATCCTCTCCTATGCTGGATAAATGTATGTATGACTGTGTAACTAACACTCAGATAAAAATATAGAACACATCCATCACCCCAGAAGGCTTTCCATCTTCAAGCAATACCTGCCTTGCACCCAAGTATAAATACTATTCTGACTTCTATCCCCTTCAGTTGTTTTTGTCTGTTTCTGAACTTCATATATATTTCTCCACTTCCTCTTTATTTTTCTCAAGGTGATTTTATAATTTTCCTCAAGTAAATTTCCTTTTATTCCTTTTCTTGATGAATGTATAGTTGATTTACAATGTTAAATTAGTTTTAGGTATGCAACATGATGATTCAATATTTTTATAGATTATACTCCATTTAAGGTTATTACAGAATAATAACTATATTTCCCCGTGAAGGTGATATTCGCTCAGTTGTGTCTGATTCTTTGTGACTCCATGGACTGTAGCCACCAGGCTTCTCTGCNTATTTTTCTCAAGGTGATTTTATAATTTTCCTCAAGTAAATTTCCTTTTATTCCTTTTCTTGATGAATGTATAGTTGATTTACAATGTTAAATTAGTTTTAGGTATGCAACATGATGATTCAATATTTTTATAGATTATACTCCATTTAAGGTTATTACAGAATAATAACTATATTTCCCCGTGAAGGTGATATTCGCTCAGTTGTGTCTGATTCTTTGTGACTCCATGGACTGTAGCCACCAGGCTTCTCTGCCCATGGGATTCTCCAGGCAAGAATACTGGAGTAGGTAGCCATTCCCTTCTCCAGGGGATCTTCCTGACCCAGGGATTGAACCTGGATCTCCAGCATTACAGGCAGATTCCTTACCATCTGGCCCACGACACGAAGAAAGCCTGTGCTGTACAATATATCCTTATTGATTATCTATTTTATACATAGTAGTTTTTATCTTCTAATCTTTTACACCACCATCTTGTCCCTTACATTTCTTAAAGGAAAATCTATGACATATTGGACCTTTTAAACATGGCATCTCACTTTATCTTCTTGGGTTAGATGTTACTGTCCCCATTTTACAGAGGAAAGACTGAGGTAGAGAGGTTAAATAATCAGCTTGAGCTCACCTTCTCACAGAACAAGCAGCAGAGTCCAGATTCAAATTCATGTTGGCCTGCCTCCAAAGTTTGAGCTCTTTCCTCTACAAACTAGCATCTCAACAAACACCTTCTACTCATGAACAAAATTTAGTGCAGGGCCCTTTTTCACAACAGTGAATTATTACTAAAGTTTGAAGGGACTGTAGAATCTTTTCTGTATATTTTGAGAAATATGCTACATTATCATTTTTGGTCCCACCCTGCTTCTCCTTCCTCTCGAAACACCTACCAAATTCTGTCACGATTTCCACGGTGCAACAACAGGTTTCAGGTTTCTAGTCTTTTCGACCAACTTATACCATCAAGCTGCTGCTGCTGCTGCTGCTGCTAAGTCGCTTCAGTCATGTCCAACTCTGTGTGACCCCCATAGATGGCAGCCCAGCAGGCTCCCCCGTCCCTGGGATTCTCCAGGCAGAAACACTGGAGTGGGTTGCCATTTCCTTCTCCAATGCATGAAAGTGAAAAAGTGAAAGTGAAGTCGCTCAGTCGTATCCTACTCTTAGCGACCCCATGGACTGCAGCCCACCAGGCTCCTCCATCCATGGGATTTTCCAGGCAAGAGTACTGGAGTGTGGTGCCCATTGCCTTCTCCGTATCCGTAATGGTCAATTCTCCATTCTTTCCAGAAGAGGGCAGCAGCGCCCACACTAAATTGGTTAGAACCTGGTGGGCTGCCGTCTATGGGGTCACATAGAGTAGGACATGACTGAAGCAACTTAGCAGCAGCAGCAGCAGCAGCAGCATCGACAACCTTACCTTCTCTCTCTTAAATTGCGGTGAAAAGTGAAAGTGTTTGTTGCTCAGTCTGTCTCTGTGGGACCCCATGGACTGTATCTCATCAGGCTCCTCTGTCTATTCTCCAGGCAAGAATATTGGATTGAGTTGCCATTTCCTCCTCCAGGGGATCTTCTCGACCCAGGGATCGAACCCAGGTCTCCTTTTTAAAATTTCCTTTACAGATTCTTTACCATCTGAACCATTTGGGAAACTAAAGTCACACACTACAAAGCACACTATTTTAACCATATTCACCTGAACAGTTCAGTGGCACTAGGTACATTCACACTGTTGGGCAACTCTCACCATCATCTATCTCTTGAATTTTTCACCTTCCTAAACTGAAACTCTGTTCCCATTTAACATTAACTTGCACTCCATTCCCCCACCTCCACCCCCACCCCACTCCAGCCCCTGGCACATACCAATGTATTTTCTGACTCTGTGAATTTGACTATTCTAGGCACCTTGCCTGGAGAAGGGCATTGCAAACCACTCTAGGATTCTTGCCTGGAGAATCCCATGGACAGAGACTGGCAGGCAAGCTCCAGTCCATGGGGTCACAGAGTCAGACAAGACTGAATCGACGTAGCATACATGTGGGTAACTTTGCATAAGTGGAATCAAACAGTATTTGTTTGCACGTAACGTATCAGTTCAGTTCAGTTCAGTCGCTCAGTCGTGTTCGACTCTTTGCAACCCCATGAATCACAGCACGTCAAGCCTCCCTGTCCATCACCAACACCCTGAGTTCACTCAGACTCACGTCCATTGAGTCAGTGATGCCATCCAGCCATCTCATCCTCTGTCATCCCCTTCTCCTCCTGCCCCCAATCCCTCCCAGCATCAGAGTCTTTTCCAATGAGTCAACTCTTGCATGAGGTGGCCAAAGGACTGGAGTTTCAGCTTTAGCATCATTCCTTCGAAAGAAATCCCAGGGCTGATCTCCTTCAGAATGGACTGGTTGGATCTCCTTGCAGTCCAAGGGACTCTCAAGAGTCTTCTCCAACACCACAGTTCAAAAGCATCA